>JAKWJA010002498.1:34005869-34308181 GCA_027704765.1 Solanum habrochaites | reverse complement strand
GGAAGACTCTCCTACATTCAAACCACGCCAAAACTTGGGGACCTACTCTCCTTCCTAAAATGCTCAAACGGTGCCCATCACAATGCTGGAATGAGCTATTATTATAATACAACTCAATAAGTCGGCAAATGATCATCCCCAACTCCCTTGAAATTCAATCAAGACGCTCTCAGATGTCTTCAAGGTATGAATGGTACGCTCGGCTGTCCATCCATCTCTGGATGGAAATGCAGTATTGTGGAGACTTCATCGGTTACCAAAGATATTGGAAAGATCTCCAAAAGTGAGAAGGAGTGGATACCCCTATCCCCGAATGAGTAGAACAAAGAATCTCATGCCACCTCACTTCTATTAATATACAGGTTGGCATAATCTTGGCCCGTTTGTAGATTTTCACAGGACTGCAGTGAGCAACACTTAGTCATTCTGTGAATAAGGACCCAAATTGAAATCATGTTGTTCTGGTCCCTAGCAAGGCAACCGCCAACAAAAATCCATTATAAATAGATCCACTCCATAGTCGGGTTTGAATGACTGGGTAAAACCTCAGGTTGTAAGGTGTTAGCGTTTAACCTGTTTGCAATTAGGGCACTATTCACCAAACTTAGAAATACTCGGCATTCATAAATTCCCACCAATATAATCCTTGAGATCATATACCTCTTGGGGAAAACCTGCAGAATAGACGACCTGGGAAACCCAGAGCCTCTGCAATAAATTAGACCTCAGATCATCAATATTGGGCACACAAAATATTGCTCTAGCACTAAGCACAACATCCTCACCTAAGAAGAATGATTCATTCAGCTTACTCAAAAAAACGAGTCTTTCAACCCAGAGCACTGGGTCGATGGTGCTGCTTATAATTAACATCTGTCAACCAAATGAGGATTAGGAAACTAGAATATCAAACCAGCCATACACCTAACCTAGAAAAGTGGTGTACCTCTTTAAAACAAATTCCGTCTTTCATCTTCAATATGAGAACCACTTCCCCATGCCTCCACGGTTCCAACCGCATCAGCCAAAATTTGGATTACCAAGTGATTAGGGACACTCATGTATAATCCTTGAGAAGCTCATCCCCATTTCTCTGACGAAGATTCAATTCTTCTGTGTAATAAACCCTACTGAAGACTTTTTTTCACCTCCTTCTGGCATTTTCCATTCTTCTTAACATTTAATGTATTCATTACAAACTTATTCTTGTTCAATGAATTTGGTAAACTTTTATACACTTCTTTATGAATGTTTATAAAACTTTGTTTAATGTACTTACTTATACTCATAGTCATTTGGAAAGGGTTGATGTTGGAGATCTTTTCCCACAATGATGGCATAACCCTTGGTTATGGAATTTAAAGTACATGGTCAGCTATATTTGGTGTAACTATCATTCGCCACTTCGTATTTATATTTGAACAATTACATTGCAAGCCAAACTTTTGGCATTAGACTAATCCTCTCACATATTTATGGTACTCTAGGATATTTATAGCCATTATTGCATAGATTCCAATTTGCACAGGACAATGGCACGAGGATATCAGATCATTCAACCAACTTCTTGAATTACTCCCTAGTTGATTTAGCATTCTTAAACATGTTGTCGACATTTAATGTGCACTAAACTTCATGAACGTTCATAACAAACTTCATCTTTCGAAACACAATTAGGAATTTACAACATTTTAACTAATGCGTTGTAACTATACCCTACTATAGGAATCAAATCTATAGTCCTCTTGTATTTAGACATTGCACACGATCGACAACCTTAGCAAATAATGATTTCAAGCTTGAGTACCATATGACTAACCAAATGGTAGAGATTGACATCTTACATACTATGAGAATCGAAAAAACAAGTATAACTAGGGAGGTGGACGTTAAACAATGTCATTGGGAACAACCTAGTTTTATATTCTTGAATTCATAAAACGTTTGAAAAGCCTCTGGAGTGAAAGGAAATCCCCAAGAGAAAAAACCATTACCTATGTAGAATGCATCTATGACGATCACCTGAATGAAAAACATGAAAAATACCTTGACAATCGCTCAGAGAATCGAGAAGAAACCTTTCGTTATCTACGATTTGATCACTGTTTTGAGTCATATGTTTTTTCTTGTGTTTGAATGGAGCCTAAGCTTAGGAAGCTTATAATTGACTAATTATCTTAGTCTAATTAAGCTTAATTAAATAAAATAGTTATTTAATACAAAAATCCCCTCCTAGATTACGTAAAAAAGGGGAACAGCATTTTGACTTAGTCAAATTGAACTTTACAA
This sequence comes from Solanum habrochaites, assembly GCA_027704765.1. Lineage (NCBI taxonomy): Eukaryota > Viridiplantae > Streptophyta > Magnoliopsida > Solanales > Solanaceae > Solanum > Solanum habrochaites. The sequence continues at coordinate 34,305,892 of JAKWJA010002498.1, read as the reverse complement.
AGGGTTTTCTGCCTTGACCTTAAGTTTTTAATCAATTAATTTTGTGTTCAATTTAAATTTTTCATATAAGTTAAACTAGGGTAATTACTAAAGTACTCTAAGTCATTAGGACCCATAATCCAAACCCTTGAGACCATCCATGGCTAGGTTACCAGGCTTTTTCTTGAAAATAGTTCTAGGTTAGGTCACCCGAGTAAGTCATAGGTTTTCGGGGCATTAGGATAGTTTATTTTTAGTTTGTCTGAGTTAGTGTTAGAGTCTAGCTTTTTTTAGATTAGTTAGTCCCTACCTGTTGGAATAGTGCGCGACACCTTCCCATAACTACTCTAACCTGAATTAGGTAGAGGTGGTCGCGTTGGTCCCCCCTTGGGGTGGTTACTTTTCTTGCATATGTGTTGATTGTCCATTCATAATAAGCTATCTTGATGGTTCATGTTGGAATGGGACTTATGTCCCCAAGGTAGTAACGATTACTTGGGCACTGCTTAATATTACATGATTTCATTTAAATGCAATTTATGTGCCATGCGCCCTGGTGGCACGTTAAATGCCGAGGGACCTCAGTTGTGGGGTTTGAGAACCTTTGCGGAATTAATATGTGGAATTTCTAGCTAGGGGTTTTATGTGCTAGACATTTTTAACAAGGTTGGATTTAATATACGGCCCTTGAGTATATATATAGAAATTGGGGCGAAAACCCTTAAGCCTATCACTTTTTTACAGTGGGCATTGGATGCTTATGAACCCCAAATACCGATTCTTAAACACATAATAGGCTCTTCACTATACGGTACATTTTCTGGTATGTTACATTATCTTCCGTAGGAACCATTCGTCCCCGCATTGCCACTACCCTCATTTTGACTTGAGAGCGGGTATTTTTTGATAACACAATCAACGTGCTTGAAAACTTCAGATTTGTGATATCTTGATTTCCCACAAGGGTAATTAGTGGCTATGCAAACACTCAGTCACCTTTTGGACAAGTCCTAGGTTAGGTAATAGGATGTTTCTTGAAACTAGTTACAGTTAGTGTAACCGTTAAGTTCTTAGGTTGTCAGGTGCACTAGATAGTTTATTTTTGTTTTCTAGGTTATCTTATGACTTAGTTCAGTTTTAGTTAGAGTCTAATTTGGTTAGAGGTTAGAGAGTTATTGGGTCCCCACATGGATGGCCCGTGCGCACACCTCCCCTAATACCCCTAAACAAAATTCGATTAGATGGTGGTCGCGTCATTGGGTCCCCTCCACCGTTGGCCGGTTTCACATTGATTGTTGGCACGGGGGTTTATTGACCAGTCCTAACAACTTATTCTAGATTGTCATTTAATTTTTACTATTTTCCAAGGATTTCAGCTGTCCTTGGACACTACTTAATCTAATGATCATTTTAAAGTATTGTGCCATGGTTACTGGGCTGTACACTTGGATGCCTAGTACAAGGGGTTGGGTTTGAGATATTAATAGTTATTTATAGCTTTAGGGTTTTCATTGAACGTACTTTTTCTTAGACCAAAGCTTGGATTTAATATACACCCTCTTGAGTAGATATATAAGAAAATTGGACTAACCACCCTTAAGCCAAGATTTTCAATATGTTTAATATGACTCAAAATTGGGGCATTGAAGATGCTGGGTACCCCACATTTTACCTATACTTGAAAAGATTAAATAGGATCCTTACTCTTGGTTCTTGAGAATACAGTTTTGTGATTGTACAACAGAGGAAGGAAAATTTCATTCAGATATATTTCAAAAGGCATAACACATCTATCTACATAGGCTTTTCCAAGTAAGTAGCGGACCATACATATTCAAACATCTATTGACTTTGACAAAAAATTATGCCACAAATCAAGGACTACCTTTCCTTTTACATCAAAACATTTAAACTTTTAAAGAATAATAATTTCAAAAAAATCAGGAAAATTTTATCTCTAAAAAGTTTTAGGAGTTTGTCGAACAATGATTTTGAATTTGGTTTTAACGCTCAAGCACGTTCAGAAAGAGTAAAAAGTTGAGACATTTTTTCAAAAGTTATAAGGGAACCTAGTTATTCCCCTAAGGTTACAAATGTTTACCCTTTTGAGGAAGGAACGGATAGCATAGGCCTATCAAAGGAGCCTTTGGCTCTTAGTTTTGTTATGGAAGAGGAAAAATCCAGTAGAATTTTTCAAGAGAGTTTAAAATCTAAGTTTGAGAAAATTAACCTCAAACCAGAGACGAAGTCTGGTTCTAAACAGAAAATATGAGCTAAGTATTTTTGGGATTAGTATTGAGGGACCGATATGGGGATGCAAGTCATATTAATCCAAGCAACCGCATAAACTTATGTAGCCAAACATTTGACGAGGAAGGGTGTATTTTTTAGATATTCCGTGTAATTTTTAGCAACAGAACTAGTGATGCACATAGTAGTTCAGATTCTGTTCATACCGACTGCAATGTTATAGGATGCTCCTCTTACAACGCAACGGCTAGAGACGTATTCGTGACCCTAACTTAGGCTCATAGTGATAGGGGTCGGTTAGAGAATATCCTACAGAACCTATATTACTCATTACAAGTAAAGTTGAATTTTTTATGCATTTCTTTAAACGATCTAAGTAGGCTCTTAAAACTAGTTACAAACCTTGATTATCATACTGCCTTGTGTCCTACTCTTTCTATTGAATTAAGTTATTTCTGGTTGAGTAGATTCCAAGTAAGTTTTTCTTCTTGCTTATTTCCAGACTTAAGTTGTTAGCATTCCAACTTGCATACTAACCGAAATCAACATTCAATCAGCGGCCTCGGCCTTTGTGATCTAGTTAAGACACTCAGCTTCAAGGGTGAAACCTCCCTCATGGCATCCGGGTGGCCATGTTTTTTCGCTTTTAATCCTGATTTTTAGCGCGATGATTTGTGGGGTCTAACCCAACGAGCATATTAATATTATAGAGCTTCATAGACAATCAAAGATTTTTGAGTCTCTCATCTTTGTATTGCGGATATTTTGCTATGAGACTTAATTGCCATTTTGGCAAACTTATTAATATTTTAGTTATTAAATGACACTATTTTATTGAGTTATGTCTTATGCTGATCTATGTAAGTCAAGACAAGGGTTCGCTCGAGGCCAGCAATGGTCTTCGAGTGTCAGCCTCGCCCAGGGTGTAGGCTTAGCATCGAACAACAAGTGTAATTACACACAGCGTATCGATGTGGCTAGTTGTAAACAAAAAAGTGTCAACATAAACAGTGTTCCTTACTTAAAGTTGTTCAAAAGGAAATACATATAAGGATAACTATTTGATTTCGGGTGTCGCGTGAGAATTCAGTCGAGGAATTAGGTTGGTAAGATCGGCTAGGGCTTTTTTTTTCTTATTTTTCTTGGTATCTAAAAGGACAAAGACATTATGATATTTTGGTGTAAATACTTTACTAGGTCAAATAAATATCAATTTAAAATGTTAAAGAAGTAAAACCAAAATATAGTAAGATGCAAAATTCCTTCATGCTTTCTCGATTTGTTGTATATAGCCTTTTTTTCTCTAATGGTTCGCGGTTCTTGTAATCTACTAAAAGAATTTTTTTGTAATCAAGTTTTAAGAATTGTTTATTTGTGAATCTAAAGTGAAATGACAACGTTGATAACTATTTACATTATGAAAAAGCTCATAAGTACATAAGGTATCCTCTTATAGACTAATATTAAATTTTATAAAAGAAATATGTACATATTTCCATCAACACAAATTGATATAAATTTTATTAATTTTCCATATAGTATATGGAGCATTATAACTATTATATGAAGTTTCTAACTACATAAATCAATTATTATAAAGACCTAATATCCGTAGTCAAGGAAAAGTCAATAGGGAAGAATTGGGGCCAGAATTTTTTTTCGTACTAACTAAAGATTTCCTAGCGTAGTCCATATTTGGACAAAATTAGAGTTAGTGAGTTCTAGGGTAATCTGATAAAAAATGAGATATCTATTAATAAATTTGATTACATGAGTAGATAGCTAAGACATTAAGGAGCCAATATGAGATTACAAAAATGAATGAGGGCGACAAGGACTCCCGAAACTGATCTTAGCGTGAATAGGTATTTTCTTAATGTCATTGAGTACCGTGTGTTGTGAAATGGCGGTTTGGAATTCTTAAATTTGTTCATTATTTTAGTGCAAGCGGCTGTGGAAGGATTATTCTTGCCAGGTCGGGGCCGATATGGGGGTTGGGGTCGCCATAACAGTACAGACACGACATAAAGAAGAAATAAAATCCAAAAAATGTTTTATTTTACACTTTTCGACTTTGAGAGCTAAAGAACGACCCCATGTGTGTTCTTGATGGGTTTTCACCAATTTTAAGGCTAAAGTAAGGTTTTCATTCTCCAAATCCATTTTTTGATCCGTAGAATGTAAATTCATGTGTAATTATCGATATGGGAGGACTTGATATGGGTACTATAGTGGAAAAAGCCCTAATTTTGGTATGGGGATCAAGTGTTTGACCTAGGGTTGATCTTGTTGATTACGATCTTGGTAATTGGGTCTTGTTTATTGATCCTCACTTTATGTTAATGTTTTTAGACAACGACCAAATAGGTTGAATCCGCAAAGGAAGATTGAAATGTCTTAGGGGAGTAAAGCATGGATTCAAGGTGAGTGATGGTTGTGATTTAATTTTGGCGTGATATATGTGTTATATTACTACATTATGATGAATGTATGTGAATGTTGTGTTATTGATCACACTACTCTTAAATACGGATGATTGAATATTTGTATGCTATGAAATAATAAATTTATTATGTGATTAGGAGCAGGTACATTGTAATTGTGATTATGGATTATTGAATCGATGGGGTGTTGCATTCCGACAAACTAACTTGGATTGATTGCCACATTCTGGCATAAACATAGGATCAGTTGACATGCTCTGGCAGAAATATAGGATTGGTTTCCACGTCTCGACATAAATATTGGATCGGGTACCCTATTTTTTATGCTAACAATTTGGTTATGGATGCCATGAGAGGACTATTTAATTGGGGTGACATGGAGAGGGATCATTGACTTGACAATACTTCTATTATGAGAATTGTGATTTATGCGATGTTTGCATTATGACGAATAGTATTGTTCGGTGGTAGCAATGTTTTATTGTTGTAGTAATGAATTACATATTTTTCACCTTTTGGTTAGCTTTATGATCCTGCCACGATACTGTGGTTTTGTACTAATACTACACTTTCTTATTCTTTGTTGATTACAAGATATCATCAGGCGGCGATTGACAGACCTTATCTAGGTGACTATAGAGTGTAGCCAGATTCAAGGGTAAGAAATTCTATTAGGATGCCATGGATCATTCTTGTTTAAGCTTACACTTTTAGGACTCCGATTATTTGTTAAAGGTGTTGTTTAATTTCAGGGTTTTACCATTTTTTCTTAGACATGTCATTAGTAGAGTTCTTTTATTATGAATTTCAGGTGTTAGGGGTTATTGTTTTGCATTAGCTTTGGAGTTAATGGGAACTCTATATTTTTGTTTTCATTTAAGCCCACTCCCATATATTTAAATGCAATATTTTTGGTTGAATCTGGGTTGTGACAAAGTTGTTCTAACAGACCTAGGTTTGTTTATCTCGTCGTACCAAAACTAGTCTAGTAGTGTCTTGCGGAATGGTATGATGAAGTTCGTACTTTTCTCTGAGAGGCTATAGGAATTTAGGAAAAACTCAATTCTTTCTACTTTTTCGTGTTATGAATTGTATCGAATAAGTATCTGGTTGATACAAAATTGGTATATATCCTCCATCACTCTATGGTCAAAAATAGAGCAACGAAAGTGGTAACACCAACACTAATAAGAGAGTGTGTGTATAGACTACCGATAGTTGAATTACTCTCCATTCTGAACAAGTATCCACTGACTCAGATAAATGATCTTTTAACTTGTTGCAGGGTGCATCAATTACATTTCGCTCTTTTACTAGTCATCTATATTACAAACTAATTTAAAAATTGGGCTTGTCTGTGAGTTGTAACTTGGAAATTAGGAATATGTATTCTTTGTTGCGTGAATTAACTATGAATTTGGGAGTTGTATTTTCTTTGATGTGATGATTTGATCATATGCACAATAATTGTGGTTTTAATTTTGACATGTGCAGTATAGTGGTTGAATTGATTAAAATAATGCAAGTTGTAACCAGTGTAATGAAAGGCGCTCGCCTCGTCGCCAAAGGCGAGAGGCGAGGCGAGGCGAGGGTGTCTCGCCATTCTCTGGGAGGGCTGGCGAGAGCAAAAGCGAGGCCCTGGCGATAATGTCGCTTGAAATGGCGAGAGAAGAGAGAAGGCGCAGCCTTGATTAAAAAAATTTTGACTTAATAAAATTAGTCAAAAATTAGGGTTTTTTTTTTACCTTTCAGAAAATCTGAAAATCGCGACTCTCTCTCTCTCCATATTCCTGATATGACTTACCTAACCATCTCTTCTCCCTCATGTGATTCTCCATCTTCTTTGTTCGCTGCTCCCTTTCGCTTCCCTCTCCTTCTACATTCTCTTCCTTCTACTCTAACTTCTTTTTTTCAGGTTTTCAGGTGGAATGTTTTTCTCCACTTCTTTCCTTCCATTATTTTTTCTGTTCTTCTTCTTCTTCTGTTCTTATTTTTTCGTCTTCTCTTCATTTTTTTTTATTTTGGGTGGATGGGGGATAGGGACTAAGGGCAGTGTTGTGTTTTGTACGGCTACTGGCTACGCTTTGTTGTATAGTCAGTAAGATGTAACAAGTGTTAATTTTTTTTTTAACAACTTTTCCTAATTAGTTATTCCATATTCCTACACAGCGAATTAATTTTGAATTGTGATTAATCATGGCGGATGCTAGCAAAAAGGAGGGGACATTGGATTGGAATTATGGCACTTCAAGGAGCGACGAAAGATTCGGTCACTTGTAACTTTTGATGGATAGTCTTTCAATGGTGGAAAAACGCGACACCAAACAACAGTGTAGGGGTGGTTTCAAAAAATGGTAAACAATGTGCCCGGCTTGTCCGTCGGAAAATTAGAGAAGAAATAAGGGCTTATATGCAAACAAAATAGCTAATAATCCCAAATTTCAAAATTGGAGGCAAAACCAGGGAAGAAAGAATTGTGATATTGATGATCTTGATGAAATGGATGATATTGCGGAAAGAGGGCCTCCCTCCAAAAACCAAAGGAGTATCTCTAGTGGAGGTTCATCCACGCAAGGAGTGTGACGAAAGGACCTTTGAACTCTATTTTTCACATTAAAATCAACACATAAATAGGAGGGCTAGAAAAAGGAGTAGGAATCGAAGAACGAGAGAAAAAAGACACAAAGAAAATTCTAAGAGAGCGTGCGGTAAGGCTTTTGTGCAATTTGGATGGAGATGCCGGGGGCCTCCTTTATTGTGTCCCACCACAAATCATTCGATACATTTATTGATGAGCGGGGTGGACAAAATGGCACCGGAATGAAGCCCTCCTACAGTCCATGAAGGTTAGAGTCACTCAACCTTTAAAAAACGACGGTGGATCATTAACGTAGAAAAAATTGTTGGGCTGACATAAAGTGCAAATGAACAAAGTTTGGTTGTTCCATTATGTATGGACAAATGGACGGCACGAAATGGCAAAATGCTCATTCAATTTTGGTGTGAATTCTCAATCGGAGTGTATTCTTGGTTTCGGTGTGCTAGCAATGAATATAACGATTCCACCCAAAGTACAAGTTATTGAATTGGAAAGAACTATCGAAAGAATGGGACCGGAATAAAGTGGTTTAACCAAATTGGTCACCGATAATGCTAGTGAGAATGTCTAAAGACGGGAAAGTATGAGAATGGGTGCTCATCCACCACATTATTGACTCCATGTGCCGCTCATTGCATCAACTTTGATATTTGGTGACAATTCAAAGTTAAGCCAGTAGCTTCCGGTATATCAACCTATCCTTTAAACATTCATTAAGTAGGGTTCTTTATAGTCAATTAGTCATACTCAATTAATTTATTAGCTACTAATTAATTTAATTTAATCTGTCTATAACAGTTTTTTTAAGAAGGCATCAGAAATCCATTCTTACATTAAGTCAACGGCCCCAATTGTGTTAAAACTTGATGAGGAAAATTCACCAAAGAAAAGAAATTGGTTGAAAAACAGGCCAAGACATAGATTTGCAACGGCCATTCTTAAATTTGAGAGCTATGTACATTCAAGAAAAAACTTGAAAAACATTAGTCCTCTCAACCGAATGGAATTTCAAGCAAAGTTGGCAAAGGAAAACTTCGGGGAAAGAAGTTTGCCAATCTTCTTATTTCTATCCAACTTTTGGAATGATTGTTGTTCGGGCACTTACAGTTTGTAGCCTTTGACCAAAGTGCTTCGTTTTGGGGGATGGGGAGAAAAAACCCACCAAGGGTTATATTTATGAGGCAATGGATAGAGCCCAAAGAAGACTAGTGGCAATGGTTTTCGTTGAGATGCTTGAGAAGCATTATGAGAAAGTGTTTTGTTTCAAATTAATTGATGCAAAGGGGTCATGAACACTCCATCGGGCCTTTGAAGGCTGCAGGGCCATGTTTGAACCCAGGAGATATTATAATGAAGAAGAGGGAACACACATTCAAGAGTTTGTGGACCAGTATATGCATGTGTTTGAGAAGTTGGTCGTGATACCACAATAACAAGAAAAGATTGCCACTTAATCGCTGAGCTTCCTAAGTACAAAATGGCGGATGGACTATTGGGTTGTTGTCCGGCTAAAAGAGGCTAGAGGACACAAAGGTCACCGGGTGTAATGGGTTGATTTATATCTTACATTCTTCCTATCTTATTTGATCTTACTTATAGTCACTAACCTTTAAATTTAATTTTATTATAGGAATGGTGGTCACTAGTTGGTAGTGAAACACCAAACTTGCAAAAGTTGCCATGAAAGTCTTAAGCCTAAACTGGTAGCCTCATTTGGATGTGAGCGAAATTGGAGTGTGGTGTGAACACGTAAGTAAACAAATTTAGATCCTATTTTTCATATATAGATATTCAATTAACTAGTTTAAATCCATCACTTATGCACATGTTCATTCCCAAAAAGAGGAATAGGCTTACACTATCGCGTTCAATGATCTAGTGTACATAAAGTACATAGAAACATTGATGAAACGCCGTTATGAGCTCGTGATCTTATTGATTCCAATTCGCTTGGATAACATAGATGATTCCAACGAATGGTTAGTTGGATGCCCCGAAGATCAAGATGATGAACTAGTATATGAGGATGATGATCTTCTTTGGGGGTAGTGTTGCTACGGGCATATGGAGCGGCGAGAGTACTATCATCTTAGGGGACTTTCTTCAAGATCAACGTACTTGACCCAGGGCAAAGGAGTAGAAAGTACATCTTTAAGTTCATCTTCAAGTAGGAACTCGGACACTAATTGATGAAGAATACGAGGAGGAAGAAGATGAAGAGCCAATATAGATGTAATAGAAGAGTTTGATCTTCAAGAGTTGGATAATTTTGAAGGAAGAATAAGAAAAGAATAGACTTTTAAAGTTTGGTTTATTGTATTTTGAAATTGAATTGTGTGGTTCTTTAAAGTTTTTAGACATTATATGGTTTTGAATTGGGAATAGTTGCGTATATAGGTGTTAGTTGATTGATATTAAGAATTTGGATAAAAATATGCAATTAAATATTTTTAATTTTGGTATTAATTGGCGCATTTATACAAAAAGGCAAGGCGCCTCGCCGCTCGCCTCGCCGCGTGGTGAGGGCAGGCACCTTGTCGCCTTCTTTTGTCGCCTCTCGACCTCCGTCCACAAACACTGGTCTGTAAAACAAACGAGTATCGACAAACTTGTTATGAATAGAAGGTCAAGAATAAGTTTGATGCAAGAGTCTAGATAATGTAAGATGTGATTCGTAAGAAAGATTTGTATGTGTCATGCGCTTGAGTAATAACCGCTTGAGTTTCTGGGTGTATCTTGGGGATGTGTTGGTTATGGTGTTTAATTAATGAGAATGAGTTTGATTGTGTATCTATGGATTGACTTAGGGCAGACAACGATTATTCTAGTTCAGATGATTATTTTAAATTGCTCAGTAAAGCTGAAAACCATTGGATGATTTAGAAAAGAGAAAAATCACAAAAAAATTTATTGTTTGGGTTTTGTTTCAATTAGGGCCGCTCGGGAAGGATTTCCCTGCAATGACGAGATTGCCAGTGTGGGATATGTCTCTATAGAGCGGGACATGGCGAGAAAGAATCTCAACCATTTCTTACCGACTTTTCGTAGTCACAATCACGGACCCTGAATCATACCAAAACTAAACCCTGCGATCTAATTTAGTGTTCTGCAGTCGAATATAAGTTATAAAGTGCATTAAAATTTTAATGAACCCGGGCATATGACGAGGAAATCAGCGATGTCGTGGTGATCAAGGAAATGGTAATGCAAGTAGATGAATAGTGCAGCCAGTCAAGGAGATTGCGCGTCAAAGTGACAGGGCTCAATTATATGATTTTCTAGGTAACACCGAGTATGAAGTTTGATGTAGTGGCCATTAGTGCTACTCTTGTTTGTGTCCAGATGGCTATTGTTTTGTGTTTTCTAGGTTCTACTTATTTGTATGTGTCAGTTCAATTGCCTTATTATTTGATGTCGTTTGTTATATACTTGATTCCCTCATATATGTTTCTACCTTAGTTGAAGAGTCAGTCATAGTCACCTTTGTATATTGTGTTTGTCCTATTGTGTTTATAGATTTTCAGACTTGGATCAATTGGGTTGTGCTGGATATGACTACATTTATATATAATTATGCATGACTTGGTTGTCCCCCTATCATATTAGGCTTAAACTTAAAGATAAGTAGGTAACTCTAGACATCCCCGGTAGAGAAATATTAGAGCGAGAAGGGGTGTACAAGTCTATGCTAGCTAAGATCATGTCCTCCATTCAGACTCAGAAACTGGTGGGCCAGGATTGTTTGGCGTAATTGGCTTATACTCGAGATGTTCAGGTTGAATCCTCCCTAAATTGAGTTTATTCTTGTGGTTTATGAATGGAGAGAGCTTAAATCTTAAATCCAAGAGTTCGTGATAAATGATTCATCCGTCTTTGTTCTCCTCGTTGGGTGCTTTGTGTTTGTAGACGGGAGGGTAGTATTAGGACAAAGAATTTTATCTAAGCCATAAATGAGTGGATTCATCCCGTAATGACAAGTCTATAGATAAAGAAAGTTGCAATGAGTATACTTGGGTGAAGAAAATTAACGTATTTTAGTAAGAAAAAGCATATAACAATTGGGTTAGTCCCTTGAATTTGATGAGTTTACCTGAGTTTGAGGTATGGTGTTGATTAAAAGGTTTACTTCAGAGTGATATTCAAGGATGACTAAGCATAATGGTGAAGACACATCGTGAAGGATTTTCACGGGACGCAAATATACGATGAGATTGTTGGTTAACCAAAAATTGTACAGTAATTTCGACTTGCGATTATCTAAGGTTGTGGATTTCTAATAGTTTGTGCATAACGTGGCTTTATGGGATATTTTAAGAGACGGTTAGACACTATTCGAATATAAATTAGACAGCAAGGGTCACAATGAAGAAAAATTATGGGATGTAGTACAACCTTTGGAGAGAGGCGAGAGAATAAATATTTTATTTGATTGAAATGATAAAGAGATATCTTCACAGGGGCACATAATCGGTTTCTAAGACATGTGATTTCATTTTACTTGTTGTGTCTATGGTAATAGTGTTACAAGTCCAGCAGATTGGTTAAAAGATATTGGAAAGGAATTGAAAAAGGTGTGTACATACATTAGCTTGAGTGATGATAAGTACTTTAGTTTTATATTGAGTTTAGTAATGAAAACGATTGAACTTTTAGCGAAGGATATTGTAATATTGATGGAGATGCAATCAATGATAATGAAGGACCCATGAATTCATAAGAATCTTCAAGGTACAATCTAATGTAGATAGATAATGGAATTGTGTTCTATAGTTGAATTTACAATTCAGATTTTTCATAATAAGTCTACATTCGTGGTAATATTGTCAAGGTATGAATTGTCAAGGTGAGACATCATCAGTTGTATCACAACCTTTGAAAGAACATACACCCGGGTAAAGTCATAAAGTTTATTACTATTGATTGTTAAGTACCTAAGCAAGGTTTCTTTCAAAAAGTGTTGGTTTCTAATAAGGTGAATGATTGGAGTGCTTATGATTGTTGTTAGTATTATAAGTATGATTCACTAGTTATGCTCTCGTGTGTTATCACTTTTGTTGGTGGATCACTAGTGGTTGATCGGGGGTACCAAATAATGTGATATTCTCTTGGTACAGTGGGAAGATTTGGAAGATTTGGTTATTTTGAATGACATAATTGGTGTTGTCTCCGTGTTATTAAAGTATTTTAGTAGTTCTAGATGTACCACCTTGATTTATAGAAGATCTTATATCCGTATTTATGGTTGTTCGACAATTTTATATTCCATCTTGTCGTCGAGGTCATGTATCGAGTGTGCATGGTTGAATGTGGGAATCATTCGATTCAATTCTACTATGCTGAAGAGGTAATCTATAATTACTAAGTCTAACATTTTGAGAGTGTTGTGGGATGGTTTGTATGCTTGGACATATCCCTCGATGAGTACCTGATTTCTAAAGACCAAACTTTTATAACTTTAACCTATGGGAAATTGTGTTGTTTCATGGAGATGTTAATTGGATCAGGTTCACCTCTAATTGTGGCAGGTTTTTATTTAGGATTTATTCATGTTTATGTGAGAAAGGATTTGTCTTGATGTTTGTAATGAAGTACTTGATATCATGTTATTAGACATATGTATGATCAACTTTTGTTGTTATTGTAAAATGCTTTGTGGTTAGCTATGTGTACCTACAACAATAATTATCACTCGAGTATTGTGATGACTTCATTTAGGCATTGTATGGGAGGAGGTATAGGTATTCAATTTGTTAAGTGTTACACCCTCAAAGTGTGCTAGGTTGAATTAGAGACTAGCATGTTGGTTATGAGTTTATTAAGTTCTTAAATGACTAATTATAGTGTTAAAAGGCAGTGTGTTAAGTTTGGATATCAAACATTCAAGAACGTCAAAGATGTTCGTTTTACCTTGAAATAATTGTGTGTCTTAGTGTGTTTCACCTAGTTTTATATAATGTTTTTAGTTCAAATTGATTTGAGAGGTTCCTAACATGTATATGTGATTAATTAAAGACGAAACTTCCGGGAAAAACTCCCCAAGGACCATTTAAAGGATCCTTGAGGAGGACCCAAACATAGGAAAACGAAGCTTCCCAAGGCAGCAGAATTTGTACATGAAAGGAACATGTCCGCGTCGCGGACTTGTTCCTCCCAAGATCGAATTCCTCCTCTGAATCAGAGACACATGGAGACCCACCTGGTTCCAGAATTAATTAAAAATGATGTGGGAGAGCTCAAACATCACAGACTTGTTCCTCCTGACGGAAGATTATAAAAAAATTGCTGTGAGTTAGAAGTTAGACATTTGTCTATTAAGTCCAAATAAGTATGGGGTTATTTTGGTAAATTAGGGGGACTTTTACCACCTTTTTTTAGGAACTTTTTATACCCGTTCCCAATCCAAAAGCACAACCCCAATAAGAAATAACAAAACCCCCAAATTCTTATGTCTTCCAGAATCTCCCAAAACCTCCATGGGAGACCAAAACTCAAGATCAAGACAGGGGGCTCGGGATTCTTGGTTCTGCTAACAAATTCTCATGGTCCTTCCCTCATTAAAGGTGATGGTTATCCTGTTTATCCTGTAGTTATTCAATTCATTAAGGCAGTGTAAATCAATGAATTCAAAAGTGATTTCCAAAGCCCAATTTCCCAATTTTCAAAATCTACACATTGTTCATTCTCAAAGTGCTTTGAAAAGCATTCCAATGATGAATTTATGTTAGCAACTTGATTTATGATGTGAATTTTATAAAATTGGAGAAAGACACATGATGGTCTAATTATGCAAATTGGCTATAAGTGGGTCTTCGATTGAGATTTCATGTTATTAGAATTGTTGATTAGATTGATTATTGGATTTATTTCTATTACATCTGATATAAATTGAATATGAATTATGGAGGATGATCAATTTATTATCATAGTGGAGATTTGGTAGTTCCTCTATTTACTATGGCTTAGACAGAAACATTGCCTTGTGTGATTGGGATGGTCCCATTTTAGTGGTGGCAGTATTTACATTCTTGTACATGTTTATGTGATAAGATAATGTCCTTGAAAGCATTAGAAGAAAGATGAATTTATATGATAATTTCCATGTTTAGGAATTTGAAGTATATAGACTTGATTCTAATATCATGTTTTAAGTGAATTTATGTTATGTGAAGTGTATGAGTAGCCTCCCACACTAGTTGCATAATGTAGGTTTCCGGATGATGTTATGCATATATGTGATGATCATGGGTTAGGTATGATCTAAGATTGTTAATGTGCTGCGTACTCTTTATAAACAACCCTACACTATACGGAATTCAATTCAAGGTGTGATCAAAATAGCTTAGGCGTCTTGGGATTCTTAATGTGATTGTTTTTTTTTCTGACTCCTAGTTGTTAATGTGAGTGTGTTAGTCTATAGTCCCTTAATACCTCTATATGGGTGTATTGGGACTTAAGACCTTGAGGGAAATGTTGTTACATGGGGGTGATGTCTTAGCGGGTGGATTCCTCAAGGTTCTGTTATGCCATTATAAGATCATGTTGACCAATGTATACTAGACACTTTATGCATGACTATGGATAGGGTAGATTCATTATGATTAAAGAAATCCTATGCATCATTACCTATTTTTATGCATGTAAGTATAATATTAATGAAGTTATAAACATGTGTGATTAGAGGTGTTATGTCAAGGTATATGTCACACGGTATGTGCACACACATGGTGTATGACTATATAAATTTGTGAAAGGACACCTCATATAATGTAGGTTCTATGATGAAAAGACATTTGCATCTTAGAATTCTTTGAACTATATGTGTAAGAAGGAGCAAGATCCTAAATCCTTCTATACGAATTAGAGTATTAAAGGCTAAACTATATATATTAAAAAGAGAGTTAGATCATAGCACCGAGTGAACATGAAAAATGAGAGTGGGAGTTTCACGTTAGTAAGTCCTGGCCTTCCTACAGGAAACATCACGTTTTAGATAGTCCGAAATACCCACATAGATGTTGTCTCATGAGATTAGAAAACCTCCATGGAGTACGTAAAGCGTTTCTAGAGCAATCTCCATGTTCCCAAAACACGTTGCCCTGTAGGTATAGATTGTGGATACCACTTATATAGTATGTACGAGTGTTGACCTTAAGCCAAGTGTTAACACCTCTTTTGGCGTGTGGGAGTGGTACACCGAATTCCATGTAGCTCAAGGATCTATGTCGTTATGGCTAAATCTCTCGAAGGTAATAAATTAATAAGATTTATAAAATTAGATTATAATCAAATCTGGGAAGTGTACCTTAGTATAGTGAGGACATGGAGGACTGCGACCCTTAAACCTATGCATTGATAGATGACTTCAAGAAAAGGATAGGATTGAAGCCTCTATTAAGTAAAGACTAATGTTATGTATGAATTTTTAAATGCGTGTTAAGTGATGGCATATGTCAAGATATGATTATCAGGAGGCATGGAAATGCACTATGGCTTCTAAGTGGGAGTTTATTAGTATTTATGTGGAGATATGAGACTCTCTGTGTACATTGAACAATGAGCTTGTGAAGGTGGTTGTGAGGTGGGTTACTTATGGTATGAATTTACATGAGTTATGAATCGGTTGTACTACCGACAGAGGCCTTTAATTGATGCTATGAAGTATGTGGCCTTATGTCTAGTTATAAATGAAAGTGTTGACTTGTTAAGTATGTTATTCCTAGTCTAGGTTGACTTGTTAGGTACACTTGGTGGAAGAAGTATTATGGGATTCTACCTACACATTGCACTAGTGTGACTTAGGAGTTGTCTTAGGTGATCGTCTTTATGTGAAGTGATGTCTATGATGTGCTTATGACTTGTGAATATATGTAGTTTGTGTTTATGAAGCATATATATGAAAGGCTATTGTAAGGTGACCTCAAGGTGATACGTTATACTAAATACACTTGAGGGTTACTTAATAAAGGAAGTAAGATAAAAAGAGAATTAATGTATTGTATTTATCGAATATGCCTTAAAGTATGATAAATCACTTTATGTGTTATTATGATTAGTATTCATGTATATATAATGTATATGAACTATGTTGAGCTTATATGTGCCTATGTTCATTAAATTTAATAAAAAGATTTGTTGCATGATTTCAAATGAAATGTCCTCTATAAATGCATGTTTTTACATGGTTGTCATACTTATTGCAGTGTTGTACTAATACCATTCTTTATCATCCTTTACACAAAGTGTAGGTTGTAATGGCTAGAGGATGTCTCCTAAGTGAAGAGCTCTGATAGATCTCCAAGTTAAAAAAGGGCGTTATGATTTCAAGGGTTCTCCAGTCAATGAATGTTTCTTTAAAGTAATGTAATAGATTAGATAGTATTTAGTTTTAAGGGCCTATGTCCCGATTCTACGCTATGGGTGGTGAACTAAGATTGAAAAGAGAATTAGAATTTGCACTAGGTATTATAATATTGATTTGTATAGATTATATAGAGACAGACATACATACAGATATATATATATACATACAGAAAAGAGAGTATAGATATATACATTACCATACTATACAGAGATATAATATATATATATATATAAATATATATTGAAAGTCACGTTCTAGCATATGAAGTGCTATGAAAATTTTAAATGTTCCGCTCTATTTTTACGATTGCAATGGAAAGATGCCTCTAAGGTTGTCTTAGACCACGATGAGGTCGTGGTAAGATGGAGGATACATAACTTAGAGGGTAACCCTCGGGTCGTAACATTGATCTTGGACGAGTATTATGTCGTAAAGTTAGACTTAGTGTTGTTCAACAATACCTTTGGTATGAGGAAGAAGAGGTCACGATGTCCGAAAGCTAAGGATATGCCTCGATAATTTGATGTTTAAGATACTACTCTACTATACTTTAGCCAGACTTTCCTAGTTTATCACTTGTAAAAACTTGATATCTGTCGTTAGGGAAGACATAATAGGAAAAGAATTGGGTCCTGAAAACTTTTTCGTAGTAACTTACAATTTCCTATCTTGTTCTAGATTTGGACAAAATGGAGTCACTGAGGTATAGGGACATCCTCTAAACAATGAGAGATCAGTTAAGGAATTTGATCACATGAGTGGATGGCTAAGACGTTAAGGAAGTCGTATGACTTAATGTAATTTAATTCGGGTGAGAAAAACTCTCGAAACTAATCGTAGCGTGATCATGTATTTTTTAAGTGTCATGGAATGATTGTGTGTTCTTAAATGGGGTTTGAAATTCTTAAATTTTCTCATTGTTCCCGTATAAGACGCTATGGAGAGATTATCCTTGCAGGGCGGGGCCGCTGTGGCGGGTTGGGGTCGTCATAGTGGGACAAACACGACTTAAGTCGGAAATAAAACCCCAAAAACATTTTATTCTGCACTTCTTGACTTTGTGTTCTAAGGAACGGCTCCATGTGTATTCTTGGTGGTTGTTCACCATTCTTAAGGCTATAGGCAAGATTTTCACTTCCAAAATCTATTTTTTTGATCTTTAGAGTGTAATTTTATGTGTTATTATCGATAAATGAGGGTTTGATTTGGAATTATGGTGCAAAAAGCCCTAATTTGGTATGAGGATCAAGGGTTAATCTTATTGATTATGATTCGGGTAACTGGGTGTTGTTTATTGAACCTCGTGTTATATTATTGTTTGTATCTTGGATTCAAGGTAGGTGATAGTTGTGATTTCATGTTGGTATGATATATGTTTGCAATTACTACATTATGATGTATGTATGTATGTGAATGTTGCATTATTGTTCACACTACTCGTAAATAAGAATGATTCAATAATTCTGTGCCATGAAATCATGAATTGACTGTATGATTTTGAGAATGTACATTCTGATTGTGATTGTGATTATGATTGTGGTTTGTAAAATGGATCTGCTGTTGCATTTCGACACACTAACTTGGATCGGTTGCCACGTTCATGAATAAACATGGGATCAGTTTCCACGTTCCCGCATAAACATGGAATTGAATCGGTTGCCATGTTTTGGTATATACATTGGATTGTGTAACACCCCGTATCTAAAATAGACCAAAAATCAGCTTTTTCAAAAAATATGTTGGTGCAATCCACGATTACCATCGACGGACCGTAGCATAAACCATGGCTCCTATTGCACATGGATCGATTTAATTTGAAACCCCAAGAAAGTCAACCCAGAAAATTTGACTATGTGTTGAACGACGGACGGACCTACGGTGTGTAGTCTGTGTCCGTCGATCAACACCCATTTTACCGTAGGTGAAAATTAGCAGACAATTAGGGGGAAATGTTGTTGGGTCCAAACTCTTAACAAAAAATAAATTAGGTGTGCCATGACATACCAAAAGATATATAATTGAATTATTTTTTCATAGCCACATACCTTGCTAAAATCAGACCTCCTAGTAAAATGTTATGCCCGCTTTAGTAAAGGTATGTCGAACAGACCCAACCTATGGACCGAAATGACGGACCATCGATTGAACAACAAACCGTCAGTCCAGGTCATTGTTTGGTCCGACGGTAATTAAATCAAGGTTTTTTTTGTGTGTTTTCCCACTTAGTTTAAACCCTAAGATATGTCGTTTTGACCCTAAATCATAAAATTTTTGTCAGTTTAAGCCTAGAAACATAACTAGAACTTATTTAAGTCAAATCATCAAATCAAAACATAGAAAATTAGAAGTAACAAAGGAAAAAGGTCAAGAACGCTACAAGATTCCATCATCTCCAGCCCCGAAATCTAAATATTTCTCCATGGATTTCATCACCAAGTAAGTGCCCCAATTGCCAGCAAGTAAAGGTAGAACATCAGAAACCAGGAGGTTGACTCAAGAGATTGATATTCCTACTTGGAAGGGGGATACAATCGATATGGATTTTATCACAGGGTTATCTCGTACTAGCAGACAACATGACTCCATTTGGGTGATAGTTGACAGGATAACTAAGTCTTCTCGCTTTTTGGTGGTTAAGAATAGAGGACTATGCAAAGATTTACATTAATAAAATTTTGAGGTTACATGGGTTTCCTTTGTCTATCATTTCAGATAGATGTCATCAGTTTACCTCACAGTTATGAAGTCCATTTCAGAAGGGGTCTGGTGTACTCAAGTGAAACCTTAGCACAACATTTCATCCATAGACGGATGCACAGGCAAAGCGTACCATTCAGACCCTATATGATATTTTGAGAGCTTGTGTGATCGATTTCAAGGGTAGTTGGGATGATCATCTCTCTCTTATTGAGTTCACCTACAAAGATAACTATCATTCTGGCATTAAGATAGCCCCATATGAGGCATTGTATGGACGTAGGTGTAGATCTCCTATTAGTTGGTTTAAAGTAGTTGAAGCAGCTTTGATAGGGACAGATTAAGTCATTTATGCTACGGAGAAAATGCAACTCATTAGATAATAGACTTAAGACAGTCCAGAGTTATGAGAAATCTTATTGAGATTTAAGGAGAAGGGAACTAGAGTTTCAAGTTGATGATTGGGTTTTTCTGAAATTGTCACCTATGAAAGGGGTGATCAGATTTGTCAGGAAATGGAAGCTCAGCCCTAGATATGTAGTCCCTTACAAGATCTTGAAAATGACTAGCAAGGTGGTATATGAGTTAGATTTACCAGCCAGACCGAGTAAGTAGTGCTCGGTCTCCCATTTCTCTCTTGAAGAGTGTGGTGACCAACATCTAACAGTTACCATTAGAGTGTGTGGTGGTGGTGACAAAGGATTGTTAGTCGTTCATGAGGATGTCCCGTTGAGAGTCTTGGGATTTTTGTTGTTCATGTCAGGGAAGGTTGAGAAAACAAAGAGTCACTTCAATAAGGTTTTGTGGAGGACGGGTTAGTCCGTAGAGAGGGATCTACATAAGGAGCAGAAAACGCCATGAAAGCCAAGATTCTCACCTTTTTTTTCCGATCCACTCCAGCTTGGAGGGTAGTAGGTCCTCTCGATCTTGGTCAGGAATTCATTGTGTGAATTCAGGTTTAGAATCCATGAACCCTCAGCTTTACTTCATTTTCAGCGTATTTGCATATTCTCGGAACTCAATTTAGTCAGAAATTCAGTTCTGAGTGTTTAGTAGTAGGGTTTGTAACTCTATCCCTCTATTTTAGCTAGTTTAGTATTCATTCAAGGACGAATATTCCCAAGAAGGAGATAATGTAACGCCTCGTATCTAAAGCAGACCAAAATTTAGCTTTTCAGAAAATTTGCACGTGCACGACGGTTACCATCAATGGACCATAGCCTGACACACAGCCCGTACTGCACATCCGTCGATTGAGTTTGAAACCCCCAAAAAGCTCATCCCAAAAAATTTAACTAAGTGTCAAACGATGGACGGACCTACGGTCCG
The DNA here is from genome assembly GCA_027704765.1 of Solanum habrochaites. Taxonomy (NCBI): domain Eukaryota; kingdom Viridiplantae; phylum Streptophyta; class Magnoliopsida; order Solanales; family Solanaceae; genus Solanum; species Solanum habrochaites. Next base: position 34,285,233 of record JAKWJA010002498.1, on the reverse strand, counting down.
TAGTCTCTATTCACGATCAACACCCCATTTACCATAGATATGTTCGTAGGTGAAAATAAGCAGACAGTTATGAGGGAAATACTATTGGGTCAACTTCAATTTATCATACCTATTATCACAAAATGAATTAGGTGTCCCATCACATACCAAAAAATATATAATTGAATTAGCTTTCCATAGCCACCGACCTTGCTAAAATCAAACCCCCAAGTAAAATGTTATATCCGTTTTAGTAAAGGCATGTCGAACATACCCAACCTACGGACCGTTGATTGAACGACGGACCGTCAGTCTCGGTTGACGTTTGGTCCGACAACAATTAAATTAGGTTATTTTGGTCTTTTCCCACTTCATTTAAACCCTAAGATACGCCGTTTTGACCCTAAATCATCATATTTTAGTCATTGTAGAACTCGAAAACAGTAAAACTAAACTTACCTAGTCAAATTTCATTAAATAAAAACATAGAAAATTAAAAGCAAGAAAGGAGAAAATGTTCAACAACCCTAGTTCAAGAACGCAAAAAGTTTCCATCTGTTCCAGCCCCAAAATCTAAATATTTCTCCGTGGATTTCATCACCAGATATGTGGGATTTCACTAGTGGATTCGTTTCACCCATTATATCCCTAGTTTTTAGTCAGTTCTTCATTCTCTTATCATGAATAGACAAAGGGTTTGATTATGTTACAAATCAGATTATAATGTTATTATTCAGTTTATCGCATGAATTTTAGAACCCTAGCTATATATTTCTTTAGTTCTTAAATTAACATGCTAGGTCAGATATTTCAGTTACATCAGCCATACATGTATCAGTTATTAATGCATCATTATCTGATTAATTATTGCATTCTCAATTTGCATATTCAGTTTTTGAGCTATTCAATATTTAGAAAAACTTAGTCATAATCAGTTAATTACATGATTCATTAGGGGTAGCATAATACCGAGTTGGCTAGACTTCAGCAAACCCAATTAGTCCCATAAGTACTATCCAAGTAGGGTAAAGTCCCCCCCCCCCCCCCCCCTCTTGGGCATCAGTTAGTGATCACTCCAACAGACGTTATTACCTATATGGGAGGGTATATTGGGTTCCTCTCGATGGGGGCATATACATCGGAATCCACATTTAGCTTCATGTGGTTTTATATCGAGTAGAGTAGCTCCCACAAGATCAGTCAGATATAAGCATAGAGCATATTACAGTTCAGTTATATTCAGTCTCACATATTATAAATTTGTCATTGACATCCAGTTGCTAGCATGTTAAATATTTATCAGTTTCCAAAATATAATATTGCTTGTGTGCTTGTTACAGTTATGTGTTTTTTATTTTAGATTTTTATGCTATCCTTCACTGCTGCAGGACCTTCCAAATTACTGTGAAAGCACGTGCGCTCACATTTCTCATGCTGTTGTAGGTTCAAGTTCTCAACATCCATATCACGCTTAGATCGATTCCCGATCTTTAGTTCCGCAGATTTAGTGGTGAGTCCTCATTCTCCAAGGACAATAGTGATGAGTTCATTTCAGTCTTTTAGTCATTTAGTTTCAGTTTTTGTTAGAATTAGTTGGGGCTTGTCCGAACATTTCTAGTAAATTTAGAGGATTTTTTCAGACATAGTTTTAGCATAGTATTGAGTTAATATTTCCTTTGTATTAAACTCATTGTTTTTAAATATCTCAGTTATAGAATATAGGTACTCCCCATCTTTTTAGTTTAAATTATGACTTAGCTTCTGCATGCAGTTTTTTATCTTTAGTATGATCATGATCATGCCAACAGGGTTAGCTTGGAATCACTTGTGGTCCTAGGTTCTGTGTCAACTTCTCGGGGGTATCTTGGGGCATGACAGATTGGGTACCACGTTACGAAATGCTAACAGTTTGGGTATGGTTTCAATGAGAGGACCATTGGATTGGGTTCCATGATAAGACCATTGAATTGGGTTCCATGGAAGGATCATTGACTTGGCATAACTTTATTTTTGAGAATTGTGAAGTTATGTGTTGTTCGTAAGTGATGATACATATTGGTATGTTTGGTATATCATGTAGTTTGTTGTAAATAACTATATATGGTTCAACCCTTGTGGCATAAACTGCATGGTTAACCTACAGTTAAAACTGTAGTTGTGTACTAATACTGCACTTGCTTGTTGTTTATTGAGTATAGGGCACATTCAAGCGGCTATTGATAGGTTTCATCTAGGTGAGTATTGAGCTTGACCGAATTCAAGGGTGAGTCAGTTTTTTCACGGTTATATGGATCTTTCTTGTTTAGTTCCATGCTTTTCAGATTCAGACTATTTGTTTAAGGTGTCGTTTAGTTATGAGGTTGTACCACTTGCTCTTAGACTTGTCTCTAGTAGAGTTTTGGTACAATGAATTTTAGGTTCTTGGGGTTGTTCTTTCGCATTAGTTTTGGTTAAGTTATTTGTTTAAACCTTTGGAGTTCATGGGAACTCCGTATTTTTATTGCCACTAAACTTGCTTCTGTTGCTTTAAATGCATAGATTTTTGTTAAGTTGTTTAGTCTGGGTTGTAGTAATGGTCCCAACATAGGGTTAGTGTTGATGTCAATCACGACGGTCTGGGTCGTCATACCTACAGAAGAAATTTCCAAGAGTTATAGCTTGCAAGAGTATTTAATACCTAACTCAAACGTTGGATTCTAATTTTGCCTTTGTAGCAAGCCAAAATTATATTTGAAACGCCAAATAATATATTAAATAATAATAATTTAATTATCTTTCAAAAAGTACTAAATTTGAACGACTTAATGAATCCTATCAAAATTCTTTGTGATAAATTTAAATGAATTAACAAAACCTATTCACATTCTTAGTGTTATTTCAATGTTTCCTAATCCCATGCATTGCAATAGTTTGTCAACTTTCAACCATTATTACAAAGATGCAATGTTGGTTTTTTTCCTATATCCTTATAGAAATACTATTTTTAGTAATACTCATTCCTATGCGCTCAATCATATGTTACATTTATCTCTTAATGTAAAATTATTTTTAGACATTTTGGTATAAAGCATAAGGACATTATATAATTGTGGTTTCTATCATGTTAACTTTCTTTCGTGGTATTTAGCAACAAAAACTACTAGTTGTTCTATTTAGATTGCCTTGTTTGATTCTCCATTGAAAAAAATGGTCTTCACATCCATCTGATGTAATTTTATATCCAAACGTGAAACAATAGGTAAAAGTAATTGTATGGAGGTAAATTTCTCAATTGGTGAAAAACATTCCTCGTAGTTATTCTAATTTTTTTGAGTAAAATCTTTTGCCACCAATCGTGCTTTGTATTTTTCAATTGACCCATCCAATTTACGTTTAACTTTTAGAATCCATATTTTTTTCGATACTTTTACATTCATTAGAAAAGTCAACAAAATTCCAGACTTTGTTGGTTTTCATGCACTCTAATTCTTCTTTCCCCTCTTGTAACCATTCAACCTTCTCAGGGCTTCATAAAGCCTCACTTACATAATTAGGTACATCCAACTTTTTGGGAGATACCAAGAAAACATAATCCTTAATCCCATAATATCGTTGAGATACACATTTCTTGAATACTTCTGTAATTGAAGTTTAGATTCCTTTATAGGATTTTTGGATTCACAACTCCTACTTAGATCAAGAATCATTACTTGATCCATTATGTTATCAAGTATGACTAACGACATTACTTGGTCTTTTTAATTGAACATTTCATATATAGGCTCGCTTTCATCTAATTCATCCATTTTGGGAAAATTATTTCACCAAAAATCCAACATCTTATGATAGAATTTCAATAATACTTCCATCTTCCAATTCATCAATGAGTACATACCTTTGGAGTGTTCAGAGTATCTTATAAACATATATTTCTTTTCTTTAATTTGTACTAGTTTACCAAACTCATAAAAACGATCTATAATATATATTGCACAACTCAAATATTGTAGATCATTCGGGGTTATTTTATGACCAGTCCAAAGTTTATAAGGAGTGAAAGGTACTGATTTAGAAGACACTTTGTTTAATATGTAGGCCGTGATCACTAATTCATCTCCCTCAAAAGAGATTAAAAATTTTTATATGCGCCACCATTGATCTTGTCATGTCTAGTACATAATTCTTCAAATTATTTCGAAAAATATTCATGTCCTCGATCGTTTCTGTAAGTCTTTATGATTTTATCTAATTGACTTTCTACTTCAATTATATATCTTTAAAGCACTCAAGTGCTTCAGATTTATGATAAATCAAATGGACATAACCAAAGCACGTGAAATTATTAATAAATGTAATGAAATATGTAGCACCACATTTTCCCCTCATGTTTATTAAACAACACATATTATAATGGATTACTTAAAGTGGGCACTCAACTCTTTTAGTCTTCCCATATGGTTTACGTGTAACCTTTCCAGCAAGATAGTTTCACAAGTTGGCATACCAATTTTGGTCAAAGAACTTAAATGTCCTTCCTTTGCCACCCTATTCATTCGATAATTTCCCTATATGACCTAATCTTGCATGTCATTTAATAACATCAACATCATTATTACTTAAATAACATGTCATTACACAACGGTCATAATAATAATCATAAGTTCAAAGATTACAATCTAAAATGATAAAACGTTCATTAAAAAGTCAAAAATGATATAAAAATTTACCTTAAGTTATTCTAAAATCACTACGACTAAATGATAAATCAAAACCTGCGTCTAAAAGGACATACAAAGATACTAAGTTTCTTCAAATATTTGGAGCATATATGATGTCATGCCACATCAAATAATGGCTATCACACAAGCTCACTTTGCAAGTATCTATCCTTTTTTGTTTTCAGGTTTAACATTATTACCTATGTAGATCCGCTTTGATTTAGATGAAACTTGATGAAAATCCCCAAACAATTCTCTATATCAACCCATCTGGTCGGTGGATCTTGAGTCTACAATCCATATAGGATAAGATTCAGTTAGTAAAGAAGTGATAGAAATACATGTAGTACTTAGAGATGCATTAAGAAAAGCTAACTTTTTTGGATCAATACATTCACGAGCAAAATACCCCAGCACTTGCACTTATAGCACTCTATTTTGATCTTGTCTCTCTTCTTGAGTAACCTTTTTTATTTCTTGGAATTTAGCTTCTTCTTTTTATTAGAGGGTCCTTCTCTGGTGTTTTTGTCTTTCTTAGTTATTTTCCGATTTTTCTTGCGTTTGAAGCCTATTAAGATTCTGTACCACTTGAGCCTGACACAAATGTGTTAGTTGAAGTTTTACTAGCACCAAGATACTCATCTTCAACATTAACAAATTGTGCAACATCAGAAAATGTTTTGATTCTATAATTATGGGTTACGTTTACCTTCAAATGTTTCCATTTATTGATAAGTGACCGAATCACTGCTCGAACTTATTGGTCATCTTAAAGAACATGACCAATACATTTGAGTTGACCGGTCATGTTTGAAATCACCGTAATGTGTTGTTTGATATTTTAATAATGATGCTTCTTGTAAATGTCAAATTTAATAGTCAACTATCGGAGGTGGGTCACATATGTACCCCATACGTTCCTCGCATATTTGACCATGTAGCATGAGCAATAGGCAATTTTTCACTTTCATGTATGAGGTCATCAACCACAAAACTAGATAGTATTCCACGGGAAGTGGGATTAGACTTTCTGCAAGTTTTATAAACTTCAAGATCCCTCTATATTGATCAGTGTTACCCTCTTTTGGTTGATTGAAGAGAGCATTTTTCTCTTTCAATACATACCATATTTGCGATTTCAGAAAATCAATTATCATAAAGGTTTCATATTCAATGTAAAATCAAAACGACAGTAAAGATCACTCATCATCTAAAAATTAAAATTCAACCAAAATTTGAACAATTTAATTAGGGGTATACCAATATATTGAAGACTTAATAACATTAATTGACAAAAGCAAATACATATTTATATATTGTAATTCGAAAAAAGCATAACATATTCGAGAGGGGGTATTTAATCTAAACGCCTATCACAAGGTCTTTAAGGTAATAAATATAAACCTTAAAAGTTGACTGGATCAAATGTCGTTGATAAATAACAGTCAAATCTCTTAACAAAGGTTCAAACAAAGCAGCCAGTTTAGCGGCACTTCAATTTAAGGGTGAGTTTAAAATCATCGTGCTGAACTTAAAGGGAGATATTCAACCACTTAAGTTCCTTTAAATTCTTTTTCTTGTTTGTGTTGCCCTTGTATTACGTAATTGGATGACTTCACGCCTAGAGACAGGTATGACGATGTTGTTCTGCTCTTAACTTGTTCCCTTGCAAGAATTTGAGAATGTCCATTTGGAATATTCCGAGTTGCTTCATGTTCAGCTCATGTGTGAAATAGAAACAAGAAAAACAATAAGAACTTCTGAACCATTAAATGTGACAATACATGCTACTATCATTTGTAGAAGACAAAAAAATATTTAAAGACCATAAGGACTAATTGAATTTATCAAGACCAATCTGATTGGCATACTTATTATATATTTAAGTCATCACAAAATATCTAATATGATTATTTTAAAAAAACACATAATATTAATCTTATAGCCAACAAATATATGCAATAGAGAACTTCACCTCTTCCCATATTAAAAACATAGTAATAGTACAACTTGTACTACACTTCTTAAGTATTAGTACAGTAATAATTTCTTTTTCAAGAATTAAAAAAAAAGCATAAAATCTTTCCCTTTTTTTTTATATAAAAACAATCATTAATGTAGTATAAAAATTTTCAACTCTTCAAGAAAGACATTGTAATGATATATTCTTTTGTTCTCTCAATTTATATTAAAATAATTATCTTTTTCACAAAAAAGAAAAATAGACCCACAAATTCCAAATGAAAAACAGAGCCAAAAATTAGGAGACAGAAGGACAGAAAGAAAGAAAACGTTTTTTTTTTTTTCCAAATCTGTTGCTCAAAGGAAACAATGGAGAAAAAGGAAATATATATATTTTTACAAATCACATACATGGAAGTAATCGTAACACATCTGATTTTAGAATCGCAAAAGATGGCGAAGTCAATTGCTCATCGGATTCTCTATACCATCTGATTCTTGTCCACCGTATTGTCTTAAAGGTAAGAAAAAAAAATATTATTTTTCTTATCGAGATTTCTATTCGAAGATCAAAATTAATTTTTTCCTATAAGAAAAATTTCAGAAAAAGAAACAATTAAACATTGTTTATTTCAATAAATAATAACTCACGCGTGGAGCAATTAATCTCGCTCTGATACCTATGTAATTATTAACAGTAAGAGAAATAATATTGTATATATTTTAACTGTAGAGGAGAACTTATCAATGATATCTTTTTTTAGAGTTTGCTCCGATTCGAACTTTGAATTTCAAGAAAAGAAAGTGCAATGGCACGAACTAAGTATCCTCTTGGATTGTTTGATGTCAATGTTAAAAAATAAATGGTCTGTCATTTTTTTTTCTTTATTTTTTTGTTTATGATATTTTTCTCTGTTTTCAAGTATGAAGAAATATTTTAAAAGGATTCTATGTTAAACAGTGTAACGTTCCACTCTTTCAACATACTATTAGCTTATTTTTTCAAAAAATATATTGGGTGGGGTAGGATTCAATGGCACCCCATCACCCTAAAAATTTTTTTTTTCTAGAACTATTTATAGAACGTATCAAGTGCTAGTGCTATTTCAAAAAACTAATTGGTTTAGACTTTTAGTATTGTTTTAGTTTTTATAGATATGATTATCAAAGAATTAACAATAGTGGTGATGGAGATAAATATAGGATCGACACCTAAAAACTTGAAGATAAGTCTAAATAAATTGAATTCCATTTGTAGCTATAAAAGTAATACCCTAAGGTCAAAGGGATTCAAACCTTTTAATATAACTACGAAGATTAGGTTTACCTTGATTACACATTATAATTTTTCAGCGAAGGGTTGGTTTCTAAATAAACAACATTTCAGTTACCTAGTTCTGCTACTTAATAATAGTTTTAACTGCTAACTACCTATTCTAAATGAATATATCTCCTATAAATAGTAATAAGTTTAATTAAATATATGGTTAAGCTGATTGTGTTCTTCTAATATTAGAGGAGAAGTAAATTCAAAACATAGAATTAATTGGAGGAAAAAAATATGTGGTATAATTTTTTATAGAGTCTGAAATGTTAATCTGCACAACAAATATTAGTTAACCTTTCTCCTCCTAGATATTGGATTTCTAAAGAAATGGTTTCGAAAGATAAATTTATGTACGTGAGATTGAGATTGAGATTTTTACGACATTTCTAAAAAGAAATTTGTGTTTTATCCTACATTGTGAACTCATCAGAACCATAGATTTGTACCTACCGAGAGGATTTGATAGCATATTAGGATTGTCACGTTGTAGGATGTATTAAGAGAGAACCCTTCAAGGCCACAATTTATTTAATACTACGTGTGTTAGGTTTTAAAAGGTGTGACTGTTAAATGAAGAGTTGTGACTTTTATAAAGAGTTGACTTTTTAAAGATTTGCTACTTTTATAAAATGTGGCGAACCTTTTTGAATAGTTATGACTTTATGAAGAGTTGTGACTTCTATGAAAAGTTATGTTTTCATTAAACTATGACTTTTTGAAGGGTTGTGACTTTTTTAAAGGGTTATGACCATTCCAATAAGAACAAATAAGCACTCGCTCACACTACCCTCTATTGTCAATATATAAAGGAGTTTCCTCTTATTATTCAATAACAAATAACTAATTTCTAAACTTCCTCTTCTACCAAATCTAGTATTATTAGTGTAATTTACTATTGTTGAGTGGTTTCCCTACATCGTGATTTTTATTACCAATACACCAGCGAGTAATATAACTCTATCTCATGAGGATATTGTCTAACCTCGGATACTTGAGGGAAAAATTTTTCATAAGGAGACTATGCATTATATGAGCTCGATCTTCTTTTTTGAGAAAAATATTTTTTTATTATATTTAATTTGTTTCAGGTTCTATTTTCTTTAGTGTTTAACGTTTATAGATTCAAAAATAGCATTAAACTAAGTATCTTAGTAATGCAGGTTGACAAACAATAATAATTACACGCCAAAGGTGGCTAGGAACTTTAGTGTTTTATGGATTCATGTTGCATTATACACAAACATTCTTGTCAGTTTTGATGCTTCTTTTTTGTTTTTCTTTTTTCCTTGGGAGGAGAGTGTTTTTGTAGCTCTTGCTGAAATTTATTACGTTTAGCTTCATCTGAAGCATATGTGTCTTATTTTCCTAGGGAGTATGCCCAACTTTTGGCTTTTCTCATTTAGTTGCATTTTTCTTTCCCCAAGAGTTATTTTATAGCCAAAATTGGATTGTTTTCTAATGTGTACTTCTGAAGTTTCTTCTTTCTTTTTCGATGGTTTCATCGATATCAACAGAATTAGATATTTCTCGCTAAATATCAGCAAAGGAAGAGGTGGGAGAGAGTCGTACACTTGTTGTTTATAATGAGAGTTCATCTAGATTAAATTACATTCGGATTCAAGTTTATCTAGTATCATAGTATGACTCTGGAGAAGGTTTACCATATTCTCCTTTACAATTGCCAAATGTTGATGATAAGTGGGGCTGGGAGGCTGGAAAAAGAGCTACAGATGTAGACACCTTGAAGGATATATATTTATTTCTTCTGAATCATTTTTAGGCTCTAAAAGATGGAAACAAAAATGTTTTTAGAAGTAAGATTTTAGTGAAAAAATATTTCAAGTCTGAATATCGTGGTACGGATATCAAATACTTCTTTGCCACAATAAACTAGGTTATTCCTTCTAAGCACTCGCATGGCTCAAAAGGTTATCTTCGACAATTTTGTTTTGTATATATCACTTAGAGATACATTCGAATGTTTGCATCAATTAAAAATGAACTTCATTCATTTAGAGATGTATTTATTTTGATTAAGAAATGAAATATAGGACTTCATCTCCCAGGGCCGAATGCCCCCTATACGGTGTGATTCTTCTATCAGACCCAACACTTATAATGATGCTCACATATGTTGTAGAAGTTTGATAATCACTCAAGATTTTTGTAAACCTGAGCTGAATTTGACACTTCTCCAACATTCCTCAAGCATGCTTTAATTTTGTGCTAATTTCGATCGTGATTTTATTATTCCTCCTCTTGTAGAAACTTTCTTCTCTTCCAAACCGAGAAGTTAATAACTACTAGGGAGTTGGATTAGATAGAGTAGATGGTAGTGGTTAACCTTCCCTTCTTGTTCTTCCACTTGCATTAGCTTGTGGGCTAGAGCTAGCATTAAATTGAAGAGCTATGGTATTTATTTCGAGGGCTTGTGAACCACTAGCACTTCCTCATGGTGCTCCTAAAACCCTTTACATAGAGGGACTTCCTTTGGAAATATCGAGAAGGCAAGTAGCTCATATCTATTCAGATGTCATATACTGAATCATTATTAATTTCTGAATATATTTGTTGCTTTTTCCCTACTACACTTAAAAGATATTTGGGAACAAGCAACAAATATAATGATTAACTAAATGACATCTCAAAGGATATGATCTACTTCTCTTCTAAAGCTGTCCGGAAGAAGTCCCTCTATGTAGAGGGTGCTAGATGAACCAGGAGGGAGATGTAGAGCCTGTTTGGCTCAGCTTAAAAGCTGGTCAAACTGACTTAAAACCTGATTTTTGGCTTATTTAGTTGTTTGGCAATACTCAAAATAACTTAATTTAAGTTTTAAAAAAAATTTATTTTAAGCCAAAAGTTAAAGAGGGTTGGGGTAGAGGTGCTTTTTTTTGAGCTTATAAGTGTTTTAGTTGACCACATTTTTATTTTTGCCCTTATTTTATACAATCTCCAAATTACAATACCATAACATTCTTTCTTCCAATTTTTACCCTTTTCACGTTTGACATAGACTTCAACACCTTTCTATCCAAAAACATAACTGCTTATTTTAAAAATAAGTTTCAGCACTTCAAAGGTACTTTTTAAAGATGCTTTTATTAAGCACCATCCAAAACAGGCCCGTAGTATGTTCACCGACTGGGAAGCATCGACATAAATACAATTAGACTTCATTTGGTGCTAGCTCGTCACGAGCCTGATGAGTGGATCACAAAATATGGAAAGAAGGTTATTACCACCCACTACACCAACTCTTTTATATATATTAGCTTCTACCTCTGGAAGACAAAAAGAAATGTTATAAGAGGGGAAGAGGAATAATAAAAAACAAAATCCAAATTATCACGAAATTCAAGCATGCCCGAAAAATGTAGGAGTAGTGTAAGCTTAGTTGTAAACAAAATACAAATTTTTCCCAGACTATTGTCGTAACCTTAGTTGTAAACTTATAAATTTGTACTATGATGGTACATTTATATTCAATGTTAAGCACCAGTAGATAGTAACATATGTGGAAATTTTTTTCATCTAGACTAGGCTCAACCAGTTTACATGGCTGGGACATTCAGATGAACTATCATTTTGATCCAGAGTATTTTTGTCAATGTTGTGATTCAAGGACGGATTTGTTTCACAAGTAATGAAGCTTTAAAGAATTTAGAATTTTTTTGCTTCTCGTGTTGACATCATAAAAGATGTTGAATGTTTTCATATGTATTCGTGGTTCACAAAAATAGAATGGAAAAGAGTTGTTGCATCGTATTGAATCAATTAAGAAAAATTTATAGCTAATTTATGAATTATACTTTGTTTCCTTTTGATGCAATCTTTTTCCAATTTGAGGTTTATCGTTACCAGAATGACCAATTTTATAATCATATCATCTTAAGAAAGGAATCTTCATTCAAGATTCATTTAAAAGAAAATTTGTTTGAATGACATTGATAACTTTTTTGCCTTGTCATTATCTTATTTGGTTGATATGTCCCTTTGTCTTGGATATCTGTACCTAAGCAAGTTATTTTAGTATGTGAAATTGTGATAATCTTCTTTTATCTATTGTTTTTTTTAGGATACAAATGTATACAGTGATTCCTATTGTCCACCAATACCTAAAACACTTGTTGCAACTAAGCAAAACATTCTTTCTTGATTCTTATATGGGTGTGTTTCCTGTGATTGTTTTTTCCTCTTTTTGTTTCATCTTTGAGGCACTACGCCTTGATTTTGTAGTGTTGATTTCCATGTATAGATTAAGCCGTCTTTTCATATATTTTGAATATCTCATTTAGATTTTATTTAACTGATCATTTTGCATTAGTGTCATCATTCAAACTAAGGTGGAAATATAAGTTAAATGAAGAAATCGTATGTGTTGTGGTTTATACCATTAGCAATATCAACTTAAATTTATGGAGAATATCTATAAGGATGATGATATCTAGAATTACCATTATTATTCTTGGGGATTCTTCTTTGGGGGTTTGATTTGCCACCATATTTACTAATAAATGAGTTCTATATATTGTATATTCATATTTTTAGGAATCATGATATCATGTCTCAATTGTTATTATTTAATTTATCTTGTGACATTTTAACCCTCCACATTCTATGTAATGTAGGATCTTTTAATTTTTTCCTTTGAATGATAACTTTCATGCAGTTTTTTTCAGGATAATTGCAACTACTCTGCTACCAGCAAGTTCAAAAATCGATTATCGAAGGGCAAAAGACAACAGAGATTCAATTTGTCTAAATGTTTATCACAAAAAAAACTACCTAATTTATGGGAGATTAAAAGTACACAATGGAATGTGCAAGCGCGTCCAGACACTATCTGTCATAAAACTGGTTTGGTATATTTCTATGGGCCATGATTTTAACCTTGGGCTCTAGTTAGTATTTTGATTTAGCTTGCCATTGGATCAGAGAATTTATTTTTCCTATATAATGTGTACAAAGAAGCCACTTGTGGATTATGCTTTTCCCCCTATAAATTAATAGTTTATAAACTCATAGTCATAAAAAAATTTATTGTTTTGGTCTCAATTAAAAACCTTTTTATCCTTGATCCCTGTTTAGACCTTCAATTATCTGTAACGTTAATTTTTTGGCTCAGTAATATCCTCGATGCAACCTTTGGTTCATATTTTCTCTTATTATTAATAAGTCGTCTACAATAAAATTATTAAACATTTTTTATTATATTGCCAAATCGGATTGGTCTTAATTCAAATCCTTCTCAAATAAATAATGAAAACTACATATGATTCATATTTTGAGACAAGAAACTTGAAATTAGTAATAAAATATTCATTTCATGATGTCTTTGCATTGACGTATTTTAAATCAACCGATAGTTTACTACCCAATTAATATTTGGAGATATTACTTAAATCGATACTTGTTTTCTTTGATCCTCAATTTAAAAAACAATCAACACATTATGTTAATATTATAGTTTCTATCAGTTATCCAATTCTCTTGTTCATTTTCCTCTTTTTATTATTTTTTCATCTCTTATTCTCACTTAATAAAGATATCAAAGATTTAACCTTGAAGTAAACTTACATGTTCATATTTTTTGAATTTTATATTTAATGTTTGATTGGAAATAGCAAATAAAAAGTATTCATTCTGTTTTGAATTTTTGCTATGCAAAAAGACAAAATATAGTTATACTACATAGTTGCTTAATTAAATCACATATTCTATTGAACAATCATTCATAAATAACGGTCTGTTGGTGTATTTTTCTCCCGTTTTATTTTATTCTTAGTTTAAAAAGATTTAAAATTTAAAATGGTGGACAAGATACAAGGCCAAATATATGGTCCCATAGATTTAGTAATTCCAAATTATTTTAATGGAGAAGGGCCTAAATTTCCCTTAAACTATGAGACTGTGTACAAATTTACCCTTCATCAACCTTATGAGTGCGGGCAATAAGAAATAAAGTTAGGTTTAAGCCCAAAGATTGACGTCAGAGGTATTTGAGGACCGAAAGGTGAATGGAGGGAAATTTTGCACCATTCAAATAGTTGAGAGCATTTTAGGCCCCCCTTCGTAAATATTATACCATTTTAATTACATGAATGTGTATTGACCTTTTCACTTAACTCAATGAATTCGTAATTAAATATCCAATTTAATAATAATATTTACATTACATAAAAGAGTGATTAAGGAAGAAATCATTAAATTAAAAGGTTAAATTACATACTCATAAAAAACATACTTTTATACAGCCTAATACTAACTTATTTCTTAAACAATAACAAATAAAAATGCATTTTAAAAAGTCGTCTGCAAATTTTGAACTTTGTCTATTATTGAACCTATAATATTTTTGTATAAATATATGATATATATCTTATTAATAAATATTATTCAATACAGACATAAATCTTAAGGATAAACATTTAAAAAGTGAATGGTACTTTATGGTGCAATAAATAAATAATATTGTAATCAAGTCTTTTCCTCTACTCTTATTTGAATTCTTAAAGACAAACCTATAAAAATAAAAAGTGAAGTACTTTTTCGAGTAAGACCAAGTCATGTTATCTACTCTTATTAAAATACAACTTAATTATTAGATATTTTAGAAAATTGCTCTACCTTTTCTTCTTCTAATTTCATTGCATTACAACAATATATTTGTATTAATTCACCTCAAGTACTGCAATTTGAAATGAATGTAGCATGATTTCTAGGATTACATCTTAGAAGGAAGGAAATTTTTTGACAAAAATCTTCCTTTGGTTGGTATAGCATGATTTTATTTAAAAAAAAATATTTTGATGTGGATAACTGATTTTGTTATTCCTTTTGACACCACATAAGTTCATTAGGTGACCTTTTCGTATTTGTCATCTTTTTATAATACTTGTATATTTTAACGACCCGAGCCTACACCTTCGACGTGGTCGGAACTCGATAACCATTATTGATCCCCAAGCAAACCCTCATCTTGGCTGACTATAAGCGGAAGACTATTTCAACCATACAAAGCATGAAACCTGAATAAAAATTTATGAAATCTCAAGCACAAAGATTTAACTCAGATAAAAAACTCTTAATAAAAGTAAATTATTCAACTAGACATAAAATAGGAAATTTAAGTCGTTAAAACAACGACTTAAAACATTTCATAAAACAAATCAACAAACTTTTGAAATTCAACCGTCTATCTATGAAGTCTCTAAATGACAAAGATAAAAATCGGGACAAGACTCACGACATCCTAACAACTAATATAACTAAAAGGTAAATGAAATCATTCGAAAGCATGGAGGGTCACCATACCTAACTCGAATTCCATGTGATATCAAAAAAGCTCTCGTTGATTATCCTGAATACCAGGATTTGCATCATGAAAAGATACAGGACAAATGTCTTAGTACGTGTATTGTACGAACGTGTAAGGGGAAGTCTAAACAATAACATAAGCTTGAACTTGATAAAAAGAAAACGTACTTACCTCTTCTCAGGTAACTCAACTAAACTCAGAAATAAGATGATAGTCAACTCAAATATAAAATAATCAACTCAACGAAATAAGGCTCAACTCAATAGTAAGATATTCAACTCAGTATATAGCAACAATAGGAGATGCAGTATATTGAAAGATTTTAAAACAATGGAAAGCAACTCGGTGTATTTAAGAATACATTATACATAGTTTGTGTGCAAGGAGGCAATACAAACTTTGTTTGTAAATGAAAAATTCTACTCAAGGACTTCATGGGTAACATGTTATAATCTGATGATTATAAGTATAATCTCGAACGGGATTAGAAACTAAATAGTCAAGACTTAGAACTTCAAGATACTACTCTTCTCAAGGATACTCAATTTATGGAATTCATGTAAAAGTTATGGCCATGAATAATTTGACTCAATGTTTAAGATATAAATAAGGAAATGATTTATAAGACTTCTAATTCTCATACTTATTTACTCAAAACATCACTCATAGCGAAGATGTATATCAAAGGATTCACAATTGAACTCAAAGACTTCCTTGAACTCTACTTTTAACTCTCTCTTGAATGTAAATATTGAATTCACGAGTTATGGTTCGTGACATGAATCATATCTTGATGATAAGGTAGATGCACGTATACATTCTCCTCACTCTCATTCTCACTTTCTCAAGTTTCAAAATCAAGACTCCTCAAAATCACTCAAAAAGACTTTCCCGCAACGATCGGAAGAACTCTCAAGACTTAACTTTTAACTGTACCTTGAAATTAAATTATGAATTAAAGGGATATCTAGGTGTTTGGAATTAGTTTAGAGTTATTACAATCAAAAGGGAATGAATATACACTTTAAATGCGCTCAAACTGAACAACCAAGGGAAAATGATTGCGGGCAGGCGACCCTGGCACATTCCGGGCACTGGCCGCCAGCCCCTAACATCAGAGGCTGCATATGGGAACACTGCAGAAGCTTCACCCCAGCCCCTTGAGCACATCTAAGGAGCACCACGCCAGCCTTTCCCGAAATGATCAGAAGAACTCTCAAGACATAACTCTTAACTTTACCTTGAGTTTGAGTTATGAATTTCAAAGCATTACATATGCTTGAACTTGATAAAAATGGAAACATAATTAGCTCTTTTCAAACTTACTCAACTCAAGGAATACTTAAGGATGCTCAAAAACACTCAACTCAGAAGTACTCAAGGATAAGATACGCCACTTAGAGATTAGATGTTCAAATCAAAGATTAGATACTCAACTCAAAGATATGATATTCGACTCTAGTTAGTCAACTCAATATAAAGAAAGAATATGCTTGCATTATATAGAACGGTTTATAAAACATGAAAATCAACTTACATTGTTAAAGAGAATGTAATAACAAACTCAACTTTACTCATATATTAAAGTAATATAGTTTATGTGGGAGATTCTCTAACCGACAATCATCTCTTAAGAGCTCTAGTGATGATACAACACTTTATGTCACGCTGCCAAGGGCAATCTTATACCTTGCCATCAGTGTAGGACCTAACTTAACTTAGTCAATCCACTAGTCTATTGTGAAAAGGAATCATCTTAAAAGTATGACCCTTTTCTACCCATGGTGGCTATATGGTTTTATGGAGACGTGAGTTTTCAGAACTCATGCTCACCCATAATTTGGAGCTCAATAATACTCCCAAAATTTAGTAGATCTTATGTTTTAAAAACATTCTTCTTCTGTAATTTGAGATTAGTTCTCAAGAACATAGCTCAAAAGTTATCTTGGGAATCTCATTTTCCCTTCTTGCTTCATTTAGAAAGCTAGTACTCTTTTTCTGAAAATTAGCCTTAAGGCTCTTTGGAAATCTCAAATTCCTTTGTTATTTAAATGTGAAAATATTTTAAATCTCTTTGGTAACATTTAGTACCAAATATACTTTTGATGAAATAAACTTCAACTTAACTCATTACTCTTTACTCAACAAACTTTATGTTAAAATGTTTTTAAAAGACTTTTGAGAACTATTTAAACTTTTCTTTTGAATTGACTCTTAACTTTCAATTAATTGATGTTCATGATCCTATGTTTATGGATGATTTAATGATTTTCAGTTTGGAGGGCTTCATGCAGAATAATGAGTGAGAACTACTCCACTCGAGAACTCAAAGGTACTTTTCATCTCATGATTGTTCGACTTATAGGGTTCATGCAAAATTATGGGCATGAACAATTCGATTCAAGGACTTCATGGTTACATGTAATATTCTCATTATTAGAAAGATAATCTCAAAGGATATTAGGAACACAATGCTCAAGACTTAGAACTTGAAGATACTACTTCTATCAATGATACTAAAATTTATGGAGTCCATTCAAAATTTATGGGCATGAACGACTCGACTCAATGGTCTCCATCACTACACGGAACTCATTTATACAACTCTTATAATTCTATTACTTAATTCCTCAAATCTTATCTCAAATTAGTACTTGATCTCAAAGGATTCATAATCGAACTCAAAGGCTTTCTTGAACTTTACTAGTAACTATCTCTTGAATATAAATTATGAATTCAAGATTTACATACCATGATATGAAGGATATAGGTGATGTTGTAGACTCATGAATACATTCTCCTAACTCTCATTCTCACTTTCTTGAGTCTTGAAACAAGTTACTATAAGTTGTAGACGGCTCCTCAAAAGGACTCAAAGGGACTCTCTAAAAAGGTTCAAAAGAACTAACAAAACGTAATCTTAACTTTACCATGACTTTTAATTATTAATTCAAGTTAATGATTCATTTTATGAATGATTTATAAGAGTTTGAAGTAGTTTAAAGTGTTTAGAATCAAAAGGAGTGAAGATATACTCTAAATGAGCTCAAATCGGACAATCGGCAGAAAATGAATAGGGGAAGGAGACCCTGGCGCGTTCCAGGCGCGAGGCGTCAGCCCCTAACATCAGAGGCTGCATTTGGGTACACTGCAGGTGCGCTGCCCCACCCCTTGGGCACATCTGGGGCGCGCCACGCCAGTCTCTCCTTGGCAAAGATTCGATGAATTTCGCCTCTCATTTTCTGACCCTAAATCGCTTTTAATCAATTTCTTTTCTATCCTTTTCCTTAGATTCGATTATACAACCTAGTACACATTAATACCCTCAAAACAAAAATCCAACAATCACTTTCATCTAAAAAACATCAAAATCCCAACAAGACAAGATTTATAACGAACCTCAAGAAAACCTATCAAGAACTGAAATTCGTCAACTTTTCATAATGAAATTGCGTTGCAAATAATATATTTGACATGTGGGTGAACTAAACCAACACTATGGTATATTACATACCTATTAGGGAATATACCCATGGAGAAATTCCTCAACAAGACGCAACAATGTCGACGAACGCTTGATCCTCTCCACTTTTCTCCTCTTATCTCTTGTTTCCTCTTCTTCACTCTTCTTGAACTTTTAACGAAAACACCAGGCGTATATTATGATTAAAAAATTGAACCTAATAGGATTATACCCATAAATATTACTAAAAATGAATTAAATCTGATTGGATAATAAAAAGACCGAAATACCCCTTACTATTTTTGGCTAACTTTCCTTAACTGGACACCCCAACTTCAAAAGGACATATCTCACTCATCCAAACTCAAAACATAGCGAACTCGATGGATTTAGAAAGATAATTCAAAGATATTTCTAAGGTATGTTGTATCACACCTACCTCATCATGTGCTAGTAGTTATGATCATTTAAAGTTGACCCAGAACTCATACATAACTTAACCCTCAAAATTTCTGATTTTTGTTATCCTCAATTTAGTCCTTTTAGAACTCAAGGTGATACATCTAGTGACCTAACACTCATCAAGTTTTAAATTCCTTGCAAAAATCTCACTCACTACGAAGGATGGTTCGAGTCTTAGTTCAAAAATTTTCTTGTGTGTTACTAAAATGGGCCGTGGTTTAGGCTTAAAGGGGGTGAAAAAAAGACTAAAATACCCCCCTTAATAACTGATGAAGATTTTTTACCAGACTATCTCTCATTTGTAGTTTGATTACGGATCGTAGATACCATCCGTAGAATTTATACTGAATTTTTAAGCCTCAACATTCAATTACAGGTCCAAACGACGGACCATATAACGTCGTTCTCATGACCCATAATATTGATCACGGGAATTAGGTCAAAAATTTGAATGCCAGTATATTTCCAACGAATTGGTAGTATCCGTCGTTCATAACCTCAATAAACTGTGGTATGGAAGCCACTGGTAATTTGGCCATAACTTTTACTGCAAACTTGGAATAAGGCAAACTTGATGGCATTGGAAAGACGGTCTTCCATTTGAAAGGTCATGGACCACCTAATTCAACATGTGCGAGGAGATATAATTGTTTGAAGTTGACCTAAGTAGAATCTTATGTGAAAATATAATTGATACTAATGCTTTTAACTCAAATTTGTACTAGGGGGTTCTTGTGAGATTAAGTCATAGCCAAACCCATTCGAACACCAAAGAAATAATGTTTACACTTATGGACAATTTAAGAATCACCCGATATGATTTTTAAATGAAAATAAAGAATGGGGTGTCACAAATGTTGATGGGAAGTTTATATTCTTTCAAGCCATTTAAACTTTTATAACAAAGGGATATTTTACCCCATTGCTCTCTTCTTCAAGTGCTTATTAATCATTAAATGCTATCTGCTGCCTAGTTATTTCTTGTGATATGCATTAGTCTATTATATGTCTATGCTATTGTTCTCCTTTTCCTTTTGTTAATATCAAAGGGGAAAGAAAAACTCGGGATTCAGAGTCAACGTTAATATCAACACATATTGAGGAGGAGCTCACGTCCAGGGGGAGCAAACCACACGAAAAAATTAAATTACTTTTGAATCCTCTTTTTATTGTCGTTGTAAAAAAGGGTAACATTGTTAGGCCATACTCTGATCTTAACTTCATATTAATTGAAGTTTGGATTCAAGGATCATTATCTCATGTTTATGGATGACTGTATGATGTTTATATGTACTTTAGAGTGTTGGAATCAAGTAGGAATAATAGGTACCTCGCTTTGGAACTCATATGGAAAGATAGGGAAAAAATGGGGTCTCCAGGTGACCTTGGCGCTCTGAGAGGCGCGGAGCGCTAGTAACTGACGGACAGACTCTAGTCTGAGGTGCTATGGCTGGAGCAGCGTGCCAGGTCCTGTTAGACAGAGCCTGCCCTTAGAGGCTCTGGCAGGCGCGGTGCACCAGGGGTTGTCGAACGAGATTTTTGACTTAATTTTTCTACGACTTCAACTCTAAACTTTATAAACTCCAATGGATATTACCCCAAAAACTTAGTATCACTAAATATATCAATTACCTAGTATATTAGACTCGTAAAACATCCTGGAAACAGGAATCGAAACAAATAAAAATGTGCAACAACCCAAACAACAAGAATTCAACAATTAATCATCAAGAACTTCAATATTCTTCCTTTAATATAATCAAAGCTCGCTGAATTAAACATGCTGGTTTGTGGGTGAAAGAACCAAACATAGAAAAATCTCACATACCTCGATAGGGATCACCCTCGATGAATTCCACTAGAATCTCTTGGCATTCTTGGTGAAATTTTGTTCTTCTCTCCCTTCTCCTTCTTCTCTTCACTTTTCTCCCAAACCCTCATTGTAAAAAGTATTTTCTAATCTGAACTAAAACTTGGTTTTACCCCAGTTATTCCCTTAAAAGAAATTAGGAAATAGTAGGGTAAAAATACTACTTTACCCTTACTAAAATACGGATCGCACTTTCCTCAGTCCAAGCGCCCAACTTCCGAAAGGCATATCTCCCTCACACGATATCAAAAATGCGCAACTCGGCGGTATTGAAAAGATTTTGTGAGTCTACATAGTATGTGTGAGGTTATGGGACTTCACATTTACATTGCACTAGTAGGCTTAGGGATTGGATAACGAGTTAGAGTTTCTATGATTTTTTAAAAAGTAAGTGAAGTTAAAAGTATGTTTGTTGGAATTTTTTTTTTGTTCTTACTATAATGATTATTGGGAGTCCTTGACTGTATGTGGTTTGTAAGAGTCCCGTCAAATATGTGGGGTTCATAAAGTATTTTTGGGTAAAATGTGAGTATGTGTTTTTTTATTATGATATATTCATGCTTCTATGAATACATTTTTTGATTGTTAATGAAGTTTGTATGTAATGTTTAACGTTGTGGCTTTAAGGGGATCTTGAGTGTGATAGTAGATGAGACATTATTCAGACATTTCACCAAGTATCACTATAGGGTTACTTGGGAAGTTAAGAAGTTAAGGAAATAATGAGGTTACTGTAAATGAAAAATGAGTTCGACTGAACTGTAAATGCATGAGGTTACTGTGAATGAAATGTAATGTTGCCTAAATGCATATTTGTCTTATGCGATGTTTATGAACAATTGTATATGTCTATCATTAATAGTGAATTGTATGATGCCATATTCTATCAAATTTTAATAAGAAGATTTACAAAAAGGAATGGTGCATGTTAAAAAGTTATGCCCTCTTTAAAATGCATGTTTTTGCATCGTTGGCCATCATAGTGCATCTTGTACTCACCACATTGGCTAACACACTTATTATCACCTTTTTATGCAAAAGTTAGGTTATGGATCTAAGGATGTCTCTAAAGGTTAAGGGCTTTATATATGTTTTCCCAAGATTAAGAAAAAGATTCTTTAAGATTCAATGATTGCTTTGTTCAAAGTTCTTCTTTAAAAGTGAATGTAATAGTTTAGTTATGATGCTATGGTTATAAGGGCGTGTTCCTAGTCTATTTCCATTAATGTTGAGTCCCAAGATGGAAAACTAGACTTAGAGTCCTGACTATCCTCGCCTGATATTTATATTAATAGAAAGTGATGTTTCTCGCATTGATGGCTTGTGAAAAGTTTTAAATTCTCCGCTAAATCTAACCTATGACAGCGATTAATTTGAGGACTATGGTCTTGCATAAGACCCCATTCCGAAAGGTTAAGTACGCCAGTGTTTACTGTTATAAAGCGGGGTGCTCCACGTCCGTTTCATAAGATGGTTTATGCATTTTCAGATCCAGGCTCTCTTCTTCCTTTATAACTACTCCTTATATAGAGTCAAATTCGATGTTAGTTCACCTAGGAAGGGGGGGGATGTAGGAGAGTCGAAAGTGGGGGTTTTGATGTAAAAATGGCTACAAGAAAAGGAGAGGGGAAAGTAAAGGAAATAATGGAACCCTCTCTCATAAACCTTCTCAGTCTCTATTCCAGTCAGTTACCCAGTTATAGCTATACGGGTATAAAGAAATTGCATTATCACAGTCTCCTAGAAAGTCACTTTAACTTATGTTTTAGATTTTGATATCACTCTAGGAATGGATTGGTTACATTCTTGTTATGCTACAATCGATTGTAGAACTAGGATTGTTCGTTTTTCTATTTATATACGAACCAATCTTAGAATGGAAGGGTGGTAGCTAAGCGCCTATGGGTCGATTCATTCCCTACCTTAAGACTAGAAAGATGTTTTATAAGGGTTATCTCTATCATCTAGTTAGGGTTAAGGATTTAAGCTATGAAACCCCAATAGTGTTTCTAGAAGATTTTCTTGGAGTTCCTCCCAAAAGCGAAATTGACTTTGGAATAATCTCCTCCCAAATACCCAACATGGCTTATATTCCTCCTTATAGAATGTCTCCAACAGAGCTTATGGAATTGAAAGAGTAGTTGAAAGACCTTCTAAGTAAGGGCTTCATAAGGCCTAGTATTTCCCCATGGGGTGCACCAGTGCTATTCGTTAAAAAAAGATGGTTCTCTCTAAATGTGCATCGATTATATACATTTGAACAAGGTCAGAATGAAGAATGAGTATCCCATCCACATGATTGATGACTTGTTTGACCAACTCAGGGTAGTAGTCATTTTTGAAAGATAGACGTCAAATTTGGTTACCATCGACTCAACGTCAGAGATAGCGACATCATAAAAATAGGCTTCAGGTATGGTCATTATGACTCAAAAACTGATATAGGACACCAATTTGCAAAAACAAACAACGTGAGCTGAAAGAATTAAGAAAAGTAAGCTTGGTGATCGCCAAGTTCACTTGGTGAGTCACCGAATGGCCTCTTGACTTTCTAAAGTTCTAGTGTGCCAAGCCTTGAATGAGAAACTCAAGTTCACAAGAAAAAGGATCAGTCGGTGAGTCGCCAAATAGTTCCGTGATGCAATGTTTGATCGCCGAATGTTACAAAACTTGAGGAAGTTGAAGTCCAAGTCAGAAAGGCGAGAACATTTACCAAAGGGTGAATAGCCGAGCTGATTGGCGAGCCCGACTTGCTGTGTCGAATGGCCCTTCGCAACATACTTTTGCGACTATAAATATATTTTTGAGCATTTATTTTAGTATCATTGAATAAAATTACTATTGCTTTTTTTGTGTTAATAGATATTGGAACCTACAATATTGAGACATCTTTAGTTTTTCCTAAGCTTTGAAGGTTCGAAGTTGTTCACTTTAATGAAATTGGAAGTGAGTATTTGAGATTATTCGAATTGTAACATTATAAACACGAAGTAGATCTTACCTAGTTGATGGAAACTCAAATTCGTAACAATTTATATCTTTTGATAATGTCTAGCTAAAACCCCAATTCTTGGAGGTGTGATGATGTGATTATGGGTTGATTTAATTGATGGGTATTTCTAACTGTTAGTTTAAATGATTTTTAGAAGTTCGTTTAATCAATAATAGTGGTTTAATTTAAGAATTCTAGGTGCAAATTATGTTCTACCTTCGTGTTTTTGGTTTTGTCGAGAGAGAGGTTTTAAAACCTAAATTATTGATTGATGGTCAGTGGGTATTGGATTGACATAGGTTCAACTCGAGTGAGTGAAAACTAAACCCAGTTTGCATATTCAGCTTGAGTGAGTGAATACACTAAGGCGTACACTAGTCTTATTTAGCATGTTTGTTGGTGTTTGAGAAAAACGAACTTGATTCGGGGTAAATTTTTTGAGAGAATATTTATTCTCTTTATGACTTAGCTTACTCATTGATATTTAACTATTTCCTAACACTTGCAATTGCACATTTGTCTATATTATCTTATAATCGAATCACATCCCAATAACGCATCTCATTATTGTATTTTCTATTGTTTGTTGTTGTTGTAATTGATAGTTTTAACCAAAACCCCCTTTTGGACATTCGTGTGACCACCTGATTTGGATAATTTTTTATTCGATAATGTCTATTCGTATGACTGATTTGAGCATATTCATGCTTTGCTATTGAATCTTAAACATGTTTCACTCCATGTGGGATTCAACCCCAACTCATTTAGTTGGATTATATACTGACCGGAGATAATTCCCACTTAGAATTGAATGAAGTATCCTTGAAACATTAATCAAAACAGTGTTGCAGCTTGGAGTGATGTTGTTTAAGTGTCTTTTGGTTAAGTTGAATTTTGTTCTTTTTTCAGTTATAGTTGAATCTACTTACTTCTAGTTTTACTTTGTCTGTTATTGTTTTGAAATAGAGGAGATAAGCATATCTTGTAACAACGGTAAACCAATGGACCACCCTCTTCTGAGATTGATGGTTTTTAGGGATGACATCCTTACTTTCAAGCAATTGGAGGATGAGACTATCCATGAGTTGTGGCCAATATTTACGGCATAGTTATAATAATTCCCAACTCATGGAATCCCATATAAGATGCTACTGGAATGTTTCTATAGAGGTTTTAGTCCTTAAAATAGAATATTGGAAGATAAACTCTCTACGAGTTGTTTGATATGTCAACCCTATGAGACAGAAGCCCAACTCCTTGATTGTGTGGCTTAGATTAACAAGGAGTAATATAAGGACCAAGACTTCGCCATATTGTGGGGTCAACTAGATCTCTTTGATAAAAAGGTCGCGGATCAAGAAGTAGTCTGATTAAGAAAAAATATGTAAATTCCCCCTCACGAGCTTCGGGGAAAAAGAGCATGAGGATGGGTAAATACAAGAGGTACACTTATTCATTCATTAGAAAGTTGAAGAACACAATAGACTGTTGAGAGATATAAGAGAGGATGTATAGATGGTAAATCAAATGAATACCTCTAATTCCGTGTTCATTAATCTACTGAAGACCCAAATGGGACAACTGTTGTCTTGTCTCTACTTAAAGCAAGGAAAAGGGTTGTCTAGTGACATTGAGGCAAACCCCAAGAATGAAACCTAAATGAGGACTTGAGTCGTGCCACATCATGAAGTTAAGTAAGGCACTTTTTGGGAGGCAACCCAAGTTTTATTTGTTTTCCTTATGTTTTTGAAATAATTGTGGGTTGATTTTGCTGGTGGAAGTGTAAAATGTGAAAAAATGTGAAGTTTGCCAAGCAAAAGGCCCAGTTGATGACTCAACGAAGAGGTCGGCGAGCCTGAATTGGACCTTTATTTGACTCAAGAACTTCCATGGTTTTATTCTATAAAATATGGTGGGCCTAGGAGAAAATTGGCGTGTCACCAAATGGATCAGTGATCAAGATTTTGTCCACCATTTTTACCCCCCACATTAGTTGGAGGTCCTGCAAAATTTTGTAAGGTAAAGTCCTACTCGGCGTGTTACCATAACATTTTATTTTTTATTTTATTAGTTTAGGAAATATTTATTCTAGGAGTAAAATGAAAAATAATTGTCTCAGACTACAAAATGTTTATTCTAGGAGAGAAAGAAAGAAAGAAAACAATAATAATGATAATAACGGTCTTTGAGTTGGAAATGTTTATCCTAGGAGGAACAATGCACGTAAATTTTCCTTTTTTTTTCTTGCAATAATATTAACAAATTTGTGTCTTCAAGATTTCTTTATGTTAGGAACATTTCCCAGTTAGAAACAAAGAATATTTATGATTTTTTTCAATGGTGGTCGATTTGTGGCAATGACTTTGAGGATAGTTTCTCCCATTGTTGCCAAGAGATGTCACATCCCTTGTAACGACCCGGGAGCACCCCCTAGAAGTTAGATGGTGTACTCGACCTCTCAGAGGTCTTATACAAGCCTCTTAGCTTTCATTCATTATATAGGTATGAAAAGTAATGCGGAATTAAAAATTTTCACAACATAACTAATAAGAAATTCTTTTATAAATGAAGGAACACATTTCATCATCTCAAGCCAACTTCGACATGTCTTAACATCATAAAGTCACAACCCTTTACATTGAAAGAAACATACTAAGTCATAAAAAAAAATAAACTAAAAGAAACATAGTTCATGTCCTCAAACATATGAGGAAATACCAATCTTGAGAGAATCAACTTCCCAAACTTCACCTTCTAAGAACCTTCACTTGCCTTCCACCTATACTTTTAGAAATATTGAAGAGTATGGAGTTAGTACAAACATTATATTAAGTATGACAATGTGCAAAAACATACTTAAAGAGGACATTTAGTTAAAACATACTTTTCATGCTATTTTAGTAAAACCTTCATGGATCAAGTTTTACAAAGCATCTTGCAAGTCATCATTTTACATACCAGTAATACTTCCATAATCCTCAACATTTAGTGACATTCATCAAGTAATCCATTAATCAATTAGACCTTCCTATCCAAAGTAATCCTAAGACTAACCTAGATAAAACATGAAGAGACCGCTCATACAAGCTCTTCAATACATACCTAAATGATCCTTAAGACTATCAAAGATAAACATGCTTCATTTTAATTCAACAAGTCAACTACCATTACTAAAGACACTATAGTAAACATACATGCACTTAGGAACTTCACATAGACCATCCTCAAAGACAACATACATGTGTTGACACTTAATTTTGGCCCTCCAATATATAAATTATTCATCGAGCTTCTTAAATTCCAAAAAATTTTAAATATTTTTCAAGTTATTTTAAGTAATTTGTCATTTTAAAAATAATGTTGATATAGACGTAATATAAATTTTTTGTATAGATTATTATGTATTAGTATTGTAAAATCATCTCACAAAGATTTTGGTTTTAATAAATATTTGATTAATTAGTTTGAGGGCTACTTATAAGTTGTAGGCATTTTTTGGAGTTGAATTTTTGGTTATGAGAAATGAATTATTATTTCGTTAAGATTCAGAGGAACTCTTAATTATTTGAATAAAAATACACCGGTTTCATACACATGTTAAAATGGTCTTCCTATAATCGGTTTATAGCGGACATATTTTGTAAAAATAAATCACTTAAACAATAATTATCTGGTTAATAGAAATACTATTAGAAATAATATTATAAATTAAAAATAAAGGCTGTGTAAGTATTATTTAAGCTACTAATGGTAGAGTGGGTGTTAAATATTTATTTTGTATTTTTACATTAAATTTTTAGTTTTATTTTTAAAATCAAATAAGAGACGGTAAAACACTTAATGTCTTAATTGGTCCGTATTCAATAATATTAATTGAATTAATTTTCAATTAATAATGTTATTAACTAAATAACACATATTAAGGAATTCAAAAAATTTAAAAGAGAATTAGTCAGTTTTCCTAAAATGCTCAACTTACTTTTAATCAAATAAAACTATGAAATTTTTTCCTTTTTTGGCTCATCTATCCCACGTGTTTTACGTCTCTCTCCTGTTTTGCGAATTTTTACCTTTTTTTTTCGCTTGACTGAGTCTTTTTTATGTGAAAAATTGTGATTTATTTTGATGGACAATAACTTATCAATATTCATTAACATGGTGGCACTGTGATTCGTCTTGTTGGTAATTTTGTTTTATAGTTTTCTGATTGTGTTTTTAGTAATCTCTCTCGGTTAATTCATTGTAAATGAAGAGTTAAAGATTGTATGATTTTGTTTTTTTTGTTTGGTAAGATTTTTTTTTTTTATCTGTGGATATGTGTATTTGATGAAAAAACATCATATACATGGTCAACATGATGTTATTGTCTGAATTGCATATTATTGGTATGAAATATGAAATGCGAGTTTTGTTTTCTGTTTCTGATTTGTAAAGCAATGTTTTGTACAATTGTTTTTTGACATTTATAATATGAAATGGTGGTATTATATTTTTGATATAACGATGTATTTTATTTTTTAATGGCCATATTTTGTTTTGGGAACTATTTTTACATAGAGCATGATTTTCCATTTAGTAGAATACCACGACGTTATATGTATGCTAATTGTTGAAGGACCAAAAGTACAGTAGTACTTTAAACACAAGTGTGTAGGCTGGAAGATTTCACATTCCATTACGTGTAAGTTCTTAGATACAGGATACTTGCATGAAGCATATTTCTGTTCTGCCTTTTATAACCTGAAGAATCTCAGAGGTGCATAAGTCATCCCTGTTGAATCTATCTCCTGCGAGTGTACGTGGGATATACCCAGTTATATTTCAAAGCCTAAATTGATGGCATACGATCCAAGTAGATCAGTTAGAAAATTGCATGTTGAACGCTGGAAGGAGTTTGCTGATGTGAAAACTTATAAAAATAATGGAAACAACTTAGTTCGTTAAAGAAAATGCAACAAGAAACTCAACTTTACTCCTATAAATAAGTAATATAGTTTATGTGGGAGATTCTCTAACCAACAACAACTACTATAAGCCTAAGTGGTAATACAACGTCTTGCCCACATTACCAAAACTGTCCTATACTTTGTCGTTATATTGAACACCTTAACTAAGTGGATTCACAAGTCTATGAAAAAACAACAACATAAGGAGTCATATAAAAAGTATGATTCTTTATACTCATGATGGCTACATGGTTTATGAGACTTGAGTTAATATGAAGTCACATCCCTATATAGGTACTCAATACTACTCCTACAATATACGTAGCTCATTTTTAAAAACAAAACTTGTTTCTTTGGTTTGAGATAATTACTCAAAACTATAGGTTAAAGCTCTCTCTGAATCGGTCTTTACCGTTCTTGTTCAAATGTGACAACATTTTCAAACTCTTGGGAATACTTAGTTCCCTTATAACTTTTGGAGAAATGATTTGAGCTCTTTACTCTTTGTGTAACTTTCAACTGAAGCCGTAAAACAAAGTTAAAATGTTTGTGAAAGACTTCTTGAAAAGTCTCTAAGAACTTCATAGACTTGACTCTTAAATTTCCTTGAATTTGAATTTTTGGATTCAAAGTTATGATTGATATTTCTAGATGATTTCTAAGAGTTTAGTATTCATTAGGAATTGTTAGAATCAATTGAAAGTATTATTACACTTAAGAAGGATTTAAACGTCTAAATGATGAAAAACTTGTGAAAAATGATGATTTGGGTAGATTCGAGGCGCGCCGCCCTAGGCCATAAGTTATTGGGGATCATTTCTAGAAATTGCTGTCGTGTCTCCCCAGATATCCTGGGGCAGGGGGGGTGCGTCTCCCCAACCCTTTTGGTGCAACGGGGGCGCATCACCCAGGCAAAACTGATGAACTTTTTCTCTCGTTTTTGGACCTTAAATCATTTTAATTAGTTTTCTTCTCTTAAATTCACATTAGATTCATTTAACCAAATCAAATACACAAGTATCTAACTCAATGTAACTCTAATAATTGACATTAAACTCTCAAGAACTCCTCAATCTCAATCAAAATTCAAGAACAAAAGATTCAAGAACACAGATCAAGAATATTCAAACTTCCAATCTTTTTAGGATGAATTTGTGCTGAAATAAATATGTTTGGCACGTGGTGAATGAACCCAACATTATAAAAGTCTCACATATCTTGTAGGATCAAATTATTGATGAAACCCAAAGTCAAGACGTAATATTGATCTTTTTCTCCTTTTTTCTCCTTCCTTTAGTTTGTATTGTGAAGTTCAACTTTTCTAAACCAACTAAAATCTTATTGTACCCCAATTAATAACTTTAAAACGAATTAGAATAATACGGTATAGAAAATACCACAACACCCTTCCAAAATCAGGATTGGACATTTCCTTATTTGAATAGTCCAACTTTCACAAGGCATATCTCACTCATACAAACTCGAAATTATGCAAACTCGATGGCATTCGAAAGATTATTCCAAGATATTTCCTACGATATATGGAAACAAGTCTAAATCATCTTGATCTAGGATTTATGATCTATTGAATTTAATGAAAGCTCAACTTTAACACACTTAGCAAATTCCCCAAATTTTATGTTCTTTCAACAAATGAACATTTCCAATTTATAACTATTTTCTAGTTCTTTCTAGTTACGAGGTGTTACAATATCTACCACTTGGTAACATTCATCCTTAAATGAGATCACTCTTAGTTGGCTAAAGGTATAACATCTAACATTCATCTCAAGAACCCAACAAGAAATGCAAAATACAACATGAAATCTCATAATTAAAGATTACTAAGAAGAGAATTAGTACCTTGATGTGGAATTTCTCCGAATTTGAGGAGATGTGGGTATATTTTCGTCACATCTTCTTCAGCTCTCCAAGTAGCTTCCTCAACAAACTGGTTCCTCCAAAGAAGTTTGACTAATGCTACTTCCTTAGTCCTTAACTTGCGAACATGGAAATCTAGAATCTGAACTGGATTCACTTCATGAAATAAGCTATCCTTGATCCCAATATCTTCAGTTGGTATGATCGACGAAGGATAACCTATGCACTTTTTCTGTATGGATATGTGAAAAATAGGATTGAACGACGTCTAACTCTTGTGGCACCTCCAACTCATAAGCTCAATACCCACCATTTTGGATATTCAGTAAGGACCAATATATCAAGGACTGATTTTCCCTTTCTCACCAAATCTCATACACCATTCATGGGTGAAACTTTCACGTAGACCCACTCATCTACTCCAAAATATAACTCCCTTCTCCCAACATTAGTGTAGGATTTTTGACGACTTCGCACTATTTTCAACCTCTCATGAATCACTTTCACCTTCTCCATAGCTTAATGAACTAAATTTTGTCCTATCAACCCCACTTCACAAACTTCAAACAATCCAATAAGAGATCTTCATCTTCTTCCATAAAGATATTCATAAGGAGACATTTGGATGCTTAAGTAGTAACTATTGTAGCGAACTCGATTAGAGGTAGGTGATAATCCCAATTACCTTATAAGTCAATAACAGAAGACCTCAATATATCCTCTAAGGTCTAAATAATGAGATATGCTTGTCCATCTATCTGAGGATGAAAGGCATTACTTAGGTTCACCTTTGAGCCCAAGCCTTTTTGGAATGCCTTCCAAGTCTGTGCAGTAAATTACGCACCTCTGTCTGAAATAATGGAGAAAACAACCCCATGAAGTCTAACCACGTCTTGATTATATAACCTGGAATATCTTCTGCTGAATGGGTAGTATTTATCGGCAAAAAGTGGGCTAATTTTTTCATTCTATCGACAATCACCCAAATAGAATCATGTTGATAGCAATACCTTGGCAGACCTGTGATGAAATCCATATTAATCATCACCCACTTCCATTCTAGAAGTTTTATATTCTGATTCAAACATCCGGGCCTTTGGTGCTCTACTTTAACTTGTTGGCAATTCAGATACCTAGCAACAAATTCTGCATTACCCTCTACATACTACTCCACCAATAAACTTATGTTAAGTCACAATACACATTTATGGACCCCGGATGAATGAATATCTGGAGCTATGAGCTTCCTCGATGATCCTCTCTTGTAGTTCATCCACCCTTGGTACACACGATTTACCTTGACACCTCAATACGCTATCTTCCCTTGTTCAAACGCCAATACTTATTGCTTATGAATATTTTCTTTCAACTCAAAAAGTTGTTGGGTCTTGATCTTGCTTCCCTTTAAATTCTAACACTAATGATGATTCAACCCTATTCATCACCACTACTCCTCTTCGGTGGAATCCATTAGTCGGACTACCAAGCGTACTAGTCTATGCATGTCTCTTTTTAGTTTATTCTTCTATTCCCCCCAAATGGGCAGTAATACTCATAGACAACTTTCTCAAGGCATCAGTAACAACATTGGACTTATGTGGGTGGTAAGAATTACTCATGTCATAATCATTAAGTAATTCTAACCATCTCTTTTATTTGAGATTAATCTCTTTCTGAGTGAAAACATATTGAAGACTCTTGTTGTTAGTGAACACATCAACATGAACACCATACAAAAATGATGCCATATCTCCAAAGCAAACACTACAACAACCAACTCGAAGTCATGGGTTGGGTAATTCTTCTAATGAACCTTCAATTTCCAAGAGGCATAAGCAATAGGTTTACCATTTTTCATTAAAACACAACCCCAAACAAACTGTACATGCATCACAATACACCAAAAAACCTTGAGTACCTTTTGGTAAGGTCAAAACTGTGGTAGTAGTCAACCTGTTCTTCAATTTCTAAAAATTTTTCTCACAAACTTTACCATTGAAGTCTCATTGTCTTCTGAGTTAACTTGGTCAAAGGGAATGAAATAGATGAGATCCCATATAAGAAGCTTTTATAATAGCCATCCAAACCCAAGAAACTCTAAATATCAGTCGGAGATGTGGGTCTAGACCAATTCTGCATTGCCTCAATCTTTTGGGTATCAACTCTAATTCTACACCGAAACTATGTGGCCCAAGAACACCACATACTTAAGCCAAAACTCATATTTATAGAACTTAGCGTATAACTCCTTATCTTTGAAAGTCTTAAGAACTATACTGATATGGATAGAATTATCTTCCTTATTCCTCAAATAGATTAGAATGTCATCAATGAAAATGATAAAACATATCTAAATAAGGCTTGAATACTTTATTCATAATGTCCATGAATGTGTAGGTGCATTGTTTAAACTGAACGACACGGACCAGGAACTCATAATGACCATAAGGAACCTTGAATACTGTCTTGGGAATATCACACTCCTTACTTTGAACTGATGTTAGCCAAATCTGAGGTAATTTGTTTTTAAAAAAGAAGCTCCCTGAAGCTGATCGAAAAGATTATCAATTCTTGGAAGAGGATACTTGTTCTTGATGGTAGCCTTGTCGAACTAATGGTAATCTATACACATCCTAAGAGATTCATTTTTCTTTATCACAATAAGACTAGAGCGCCTTAACATAAGATACTTGGTCGAACAAAACCCTTATAAAGGAGATCTTTCAACTAATATTTTATCACTTTCAGCTCTGCTGGTGAGATTCTGTATGGCGGAATAGAGATAGGATGAGTATCGAGAAGAATGTCTATGCCAAAGTCTATTTTTAAGGAGGGATTTGGGGTAGATCATTTGGAAAATATTCTACCATAAGAACTGACTAAATGGGAGATATCTCAACACTTGAGTCATTAATCAGACCAAGTGATAGACACACCCCTTAGAAACTAATTTCTTGCCTTAAGGTGCAAAATGAAACTACCCTTAGGAACTGTTGAACTACTTTTCCACTTTAAGACTGGATCATTAGGAATTTGGAACTTAATTAATCGAATGGAGGAATAATAGACATAAAGCTGGTCCATACCTAGAATGAAATTGAAATCTACTATGTCTAACTCAATTAAATCATCCATGGTGTCTTTGTTATTAATGGAAATTACAAAATTATGGTAAACTAACTTTGCTAGAATCGACTCCCCAATAGGTGTAGAAACACAAAAGGGTTCATAGAGTTTGTTAGGAAGAACATCAAACTTATTATCAACATAAGGGGTTACAAAAGATAAACGTGCTCCTCGGTCTAGCAAAGCATAAACATCAAAAGTGACAACTTTTGTCATAAATGTGACAACATATAGAGAGTTCTCTTTCTATTGGACACTAGTGATCATATAAAGATGGTTTGTCCTCTACCAGTACCTAAAGTAGCTACTCTAGGTGCAGCCCTGTCTGGTGGGAAAACTAATCAAGACTGGGCTCTATTACCCTGATTCCCATAAACTTTCTTGTTCTTATGTCACTTATTGAAGTGACCCTCTTGTCCACACTTGAAACAACCTGGACGTCCATCACGAAACTTACATGGGTAAAATGTACCACACCTAAAACATGCAGGATCCTAGTCACCTCCTTGTGCCACATTACCCTGAGATTGTGAAGGTATATTTATGATATTTTGTGAATTATGACCATTATACTCACCCTTTGTTAATGGGTGCAGGTGCACTAGAAGATGATGAAATAGATCCCTTTTTGTTTGATGAATATTTCATATTATTTTTTTGCTGTCTAGACTCTTTCTTTTGTTTCTAAACTCGTCCCTGTCCCTCAACTTTTCTTCCTCAACCAGCTGCACATAAATCATCAATATCGCTATATGCATGTCCCTAATTAGCATAGCTGCCCTGCCTTCTTTGCTTAACAGACGGGACGACCCAACAACAAACAGGCTCATCCTACTCCTCATATCCGCAACCATCTCCAGACCATAACGAGATAGTTAGGTGAAATCAACCTATACTCATGAACACTTAATGACTCTCGCTTAAGAGTGAGAAACTCTCGTACGTTGGCCTCTTTCAGTTCAAGGAGAAATAAACTCCCCAAGAAGGCCTCCTCAAAACAGGTCAAACTAGCGGTGGTGCATCCTCAACTCTATTCTTCTTCCATTGATCGAAATAAGTCCTAGCAATATCCTTCATCTAATATGTGGCTAGTTCTACTCTCTCAATATTGATAACATGCATAACATCAAATACCCTCTTAAACTCCTCAATAAAATTTTTTGTATCCTTAGTAGTGCCCGAACAAGTGAAGCTTAGAGGGTTCATCCTCAATAAGTCACAAATCCATGAAGTGTCACCCTTATCTTGTCGAGATCCTTTTTATTTCCCAACCTGGTTAATCACAAATTGAATTAGCAACCTTAGTAATTCCCTGAACTCAACATTAGTGACTTCCTCTTGAAGTTTCACTTCAGGTGCATTTGGAAACTCTTGCTCCTCAATATTATGCCTAGCAAAGTCACCTCTGACAACACATCATGAATTCATGATTATATGAAAACACGAGCAAGCATGAATTAGAAGGAAACTTTTTAGAGATCAAACTCTAACACATGAAATGAGTATGAAAGAAGTGAGAAATTTTCCTAAGTATTGCAGACTCCTAATTATAAATGTGGCATGCTTCACAAAAATAATTAGGACTCTACATACATTAATTCATAGAATTAATAAGACTGTTTAACTCTGTGCTCTGATTACAAGTTTGTCACGCCCTGAGCCTACACCTCGGACATGGCTGACACTCGAGAACCAATGCTTGTCCCAAGCAAACCCTTGCCTTGGCTTACTTACTTAGCGATAGACTTAACTTAAGAAGATAAACTCAAACAAAACTTAAAATGTTATAGAGAATACATTTAACTAGCTAATAAGGCAAACTCAATCTCAATATAAGATAATCAAATGAAAATACTAAAGAACTCATATCTTACCGTCTATCAAGCCTCTAAAATAAAGAGGGATGTGGGACAAGACCCATGATCATCCTAATAAAGAAAAACTGAAAGCAACAGAAAAATAGTCCTCCAAAATGAAAAAAAGGCTCACTAACTTACTCCGAGTGCTCAACTAGATTAA
Organism: Solanum habrochaites; assembly: GCA_027704765.1. Taxonomy (NCBI): domain Eukaryota; kingdom Viridiplantae; phylum Streptophyta; class Magnoliopsida; order Solanales; family Solanaceae; genus Solanum; species Solanum habrochaites. The sequence continues at coordinate 34,249,188 of JAKWJA010002498.1, read as the reverse complement.
TGAGTCGTTGCGTTCTAATCCTTGTTACATGCTTCTGCATCATAAGATGATGCAAACCAATAGGCATCAGTACATTGAATATACGAGTATGAGAATTCGAATGCTAAACACAACATAGGCTTGAAAAGAATCTAATTGAAACAGTTACCTTGACTTTACTCAACTCCTCAATAACTTAACTCAAATATAAAGTAATAAAGCATATTACAACATATAGAGAACTTCTAAAAACAGTTTAAAAAACATAGTTTATTAAAGAAAATGCAATAACAAATTCAACTTTACTCATATAATAAAGTAATATAGTTTTTGTGGGAGTTTCTATAATTTACAACCACCATTATGAGCCTAAGTAGTTGTATAACATCTTGCCCACGTGGCCACAACTTTCCTATACTTTCCGTCATATAAAACGCCTTAACTAAATGAATCCACTAGTCTATGCTAAAAAGAAACTTAAGGATTCATCTAAAAATTATGATCCTTTATTAGCCAAGATGAATACATAGTTTGTGGAGACTTGAGATAATATGAACTGCATCCCTATTGGTGCTCAATAGTACTCCACAAATATGTTTATCTCATTTTGTTTTTTAAAGAACTTATTTCTTTGGTTTGAGAAAGTTACTCCAAACTTTAGCTTAAAAACTCTCTTAGAAATTGATGTTTCCCTTTCTTGTTCAAATGTGAAAACACTTTTAAATCTTGGGAATACTTATATTCCTTAAAATTTTTGGAGAAAAGAACTCAACTCTTTAATCCTTTCTTAACTTGAAACTTAATTCTTAGAACAAAGTTAAAATGTTTGTGATATACTTCTTTAGCAGACACTAAGAACTTCGCAGACTTGTTCTTAACTTTCCTTGAATTTGAATTTATGGATTCAAGGTTATGATTCATATTTTTGGATGATTGAGATTATTCAGAAGTCATTTAAAGTAGTAAGAACCAACGGAAAGTGTTATTAAACTTTAGAAGGACTTAAACGGACTGAACAATGAAAAACTAGGTAAAAACGACGATTTGGACACATCTCGAGCGTGCTACGCCAACCCCTATGTTAGTGGAGCTCATTTTTGGCGCACTGCTTGTGCGTCACCTCTGCCCACATGGGGAAACAGGGGCGTGTGACCCCATCCCTCTTGGCGCAATAGGGGCACGTCGCCCCAACATCGCCCCAACATCGCCCCAGGCAAAACTGACGAACTTTTGCTCTCATTTTCTAACCTTAAATCGATTTAATCAGATTATTTTTCTCAAATTCACATTAGATTCATGTACCCAAATTATATACACAAGGATTTAACTCAAAGTAACTCTACTAATTGACAGTAAACTCTCAAGAACTCTTCAATCTCAACCCAAATTCAAGAACAATAATCAAGAACATTCAAACTTCCAATCGTTTTAGGACAAATTCACGTTGAAAGAAACATGTTAGGAATGTGGTTGGATGAAATAAATGTTATGAAAGTTTCACATACCTTGTAGGATCAAATACTTGATGAAACCTGAAGTCAATTCCTTACAAAGACGACAAAATCTTGATCTTTCTTCTCCTTTCTTCTACTTTGTGTTTTCTCCAAGCCCTAGCGTAAACTTCAACTTTTGATAACTAACTAAAATATGAATTTATCCCAATTAATCATATAAAATGAATTAGAATAATAGGTTATGGAAAACAAAAAAAAATCCTTTAAAAATCCGGATTGCACAGTTCCTTATTTGAATAACCCAACCTCAAATAGGCATATCTAGCTCATACGAACTCGGAATTGCGCAAACTCAGTGGTGTTGGAAAGATTATTCAAAGATATTTATTAGAATATCTGGAAACATATATAACTTATCCTGATATAGAATTTATGTTCGATTGACAACTTTAACACACTTATTAAATTTCTAGATTCTTTTATTCTTTCCAAAAATGACTATTTCCGATTTCTAACTTCTTTCTAGTAACAGGGTGTTATAGATAATTTATTGAAGCATTCCTTGAATGGTTATTTCATCCATATAAAATGATGAATCGAGAGAAGATATTCATAATTTTGAAAAAAGGAATGGAGAACTCACTCATAAAGCGTGGTTACACTTTAAAAGTGTGCTGTTGCAATGTCCAAGATATGGCTTCCTCGATGAGCTACTACTACAACAATTTTACCAAAGTCATGCTATTATGAATAAATGATTGTTTGATTAACTCATTCAGGGAGGTATAACTAAGAAACCGTTAATAGAAACGCCAAGGTGCTTAATAAGATGACCAAAATTAACCAAGCTTGGTAATTATGTGTCACTTCCATGCTTGGGGAAAAGGAACATGAAGATAAAGACCAAAAGAATTGCTAGACTGACTAGTCAACTTGAAACATTGTCAAAATATATTATTGGAAGTGGGGAAATTTTAATGAATGTAATGTCCCAGAGAGTGTATTATGACGGGGTTTACATGAGAGGTGAAATTTTTTAGGGTTTTTAGCAAAGTTATCTAAGGCTAATCGAAAATCAAATTTGGACAAAAAGGAATGATGAAACTTTGTTCAAAAAGGAATGTAAAGATGATACATACACACAACCTTTCAATCCACATGATATGATGAAGACACCAACAGATCATTTGTTGACTATAATCTTCAATAAAATGGAGGGTTAACATATGATTTTGCAAGGGATGAAAAGTGACGTATCATATTTTATCCACCACTGTAATCTCACATTCATCCTGCGTTAAGTCTCTTAAAGAAAATATGGGTCAGCTAATTGCTCTTGTGCATGGTAATACTTCTGAGAATTCTAAGTCTGATGGAAATGAAAATCAGAGGGATCCCATCAAAGTTTCAGCCGTAGTTACTAGATCTTGAAAGTCTTTCCATAAAATAACAAGGCGCGATAATGTAGATGCTCAAAGGGTGATTAACAATGATAAATTATCTAAGGGAATGGATAAGACACAAACAAAAGAAGTTGAAGGTGAGCCGAAGTAAATGCAAAAGAGGTCGGTATTGAAGCCTCATCTACATTGCCTCAAATTAAGTTAAAACCTTATTCTCCCCAAAGAATGAAAAAGAAAAATGAAAATATAAAATTCAAAGAGTATACGAAAATAGTGAAGAATTTGAAAGTGAATATTCCATTAGTGGATTCCTTGACGGAAAAACAGGGTTATACCACATATATGAAATAATTGGTGACAGAGAAGAGGGCGATAGATAGTGAAACAATTGAATTATTACAAACATGTGGTGCAATACTGACAAAGAATATAGTCCTCAAGAAAGATGATCCAGGACCTTTCACTATTCCATGCACTATTGGTGCATGTAATTTTGCAAATGCCTTGTGTCATCTTTGTGCAAGTATAAATTTGATGCCATTGATGATATTTAATAATCTCGGGCTTGATGAAACACGACCAACAAGTATGAGGCTCTTAATACCTGATCGTTCAATAAATATGTCAATTGGTATGGTCTATGATGTGCTAGTGAAGGTTGACAAATTTGTGTTCCCGGTTGGTTTTGTAGTGCTCGTTTGAGATAGATATTGACATGCCAATTATTCTTGGTAGACCATTCTTGTCCATTATAAAATCTTTGATTGATGTGGAAGGTGGTGAGTTGAGGTTCTAAGTTAATAATGAAGTAGTTAGCTTCAATATTCATAAATCATTGAAATATCCAAGTGATATGAACATTGTATCTCAAATCGATCATATTGATGAAGGTGTGGTAAGTATTGGAGAGGTGGTTTATCGTGAGAATTCATTAGATTAAGTGCTACTTAATTATGATAAAGCCAAAATTAGTGACTATGATAAAGTCGTGGCTTCACTTGTAGGTGTAGGCTCAAAAAATTCATTTGAAACAAAGCATCATCTTGATTTTCTAGTCGAGAAACACCACTCACCAAGCTATCTATTATTGATCCACCAAAACTATAATTTAAAGAAACACCCGCCTCATCTTAAATATGTCTCTTTGGAGGCCAACAACACACTTATGGTGTTTATCTCTATTGATCTTAAACAAGAGAAAGTGGAGATATATATCATTGTGTTGAACATGCACATTAGAGCCTTGGGTGGTTAATTACCGACATCGTGGTGATTTTGCCTAGTGTATGTGCTCAAAATAATTTATTTGGCTGAATATTGAAAACCAAACATTGAGCATCAACGATGGATAATTCCTCTAATGCAAGAAGTGTTGATAAATACGATTATAAAGTAGTTAGACCCATGAGTCATTTTTCCAATTGCGGAAATCCAATTGGTAACTCAAGTTTAATATATTCCTAAAAAGGGTGATATCATGGTAGTTCCAAATGAGGAAGTTTAGCTTGATATTGCTAGAATGTGACCTGGTGACCTGTTCATATGGATTATCAGAAGCTTAACTCATGGACCATAAATGATCATTTCCCCATGCCATTTATCAATCGAATGTTTGATAGGCTTGTGGGCAAAGGGTGTTATTGCCTTCTTGATAGATATTAGCGGCATAACCAAATTTTCATTACACCCGAGGATCCTGAAAAAATAATTTTTATATGCCCTTAAGGAACACTTGCCTTCAAGCATATGACTTTTGGGTTATGTTTTGTGCAAACTACCTCTCCACTATGCATGTTATCAATCTTCATAGATATGGTAGAGGATTCCATGGAAGTTTTCATGTAGATTTTTTAGTCGTTGGAGACTTTTAAAGAATAGTTGAAGTGTTTGGAGATGGTTCTTAAAAGTCTAGAGTCAAATTTTGTCCTTAATTGGGAAAAAGCCGCTTTAGGTGATAGAAGGAATTGTCCTTGGGCATGAAATTCCTGGGGATATTATTGAAGTTGATCAACCTAAAATCCAAGTAATTGAAAATTACCTTCCCGAATTTTGGTAAGGGGAGTATGAAGCTTCCTTGGTATGTCAGGTTTTATAGGGGTTCATCAAAGACTTGTCCAAGATTGCTATTCCGTTGTGCATGCTTCTTGAGAAACAAAGCACGTTAGTCTTTGATAACACATGTCTAGATTCTTTAAATATGTTGAAGGAGAAACTCGTCTCGCACCCTATCATTTTAGCACTCAATGTAATTTCCATTTTGAAATGACGTGTTATGATAGTGGCTTGGCACTAGGGGATGTTCTTGGGCAACATAAAAATAAGTTTTTTCATCCCATTTATTCTCCTAACATAACCTTGAATTGTGCTAAAAAGAATTACATCACCTTTGATTTTTTCTAAAAACAATTACTTCATGACTGAGCAGGAGTTGCTAGATCTTGTATATGGGTTTGAAAATCTTAGAGCCTACTTTGTGATAGTTAGTGGCAAACAAAGAGGAAAACCGATGTGTGCTCCTTCTTCAAGAATTTTGACTTTTAAATGAAAAATAGAAAGGGATGTGAAAACCAAGTAGTTAACCACCAATCAAGGCTAAAACAAGATCCGAATGTGGTTGATAAGAGAGATATCGATGATGATTTCCTAATGAATTAGTAATGTTAATTTCTACACCCTCTAATCCTGCATATTCTGATTTTGCTATATTCATTGTATGCAGGTTGTTATTTGATGATTTGAGTAGACATAAAAAGAGGAGATTATTATTTGATGTGAAGAAGTATGTATGGGATGAACATTTCCTCTTTACAGAAGGTGCTGAAAATATTATTTCGTGTTGCATACCTGAAGTGCAGGTGAAAGAAATAATAGAAGTATGTCAAGCTTCGCCTGCAGATGGGCATCATGGAGGCATCCGTGCATCACCCAAGTTTTTGCAACGTGGCTATTATTGTCCCACTTTTCTTAGGGATGCTCATGACTTTTGCGAAAGTCGTGTTCAATGTCAAATGCAAGGGAGTATCTCCCAGAGACATGAAATACCACTTTCATAAACCCTTAAAGTTGAGTTGTTGAATGTTTGGGGGATTGATTTCATGTGTACGCGCGTACAATGTCTGTTTATGTAATCTTAATAATTATTGCCGCACCTCTTTTTTTCTCAAACATGAGTGTGTGTTGTAGTTTATCTAATTACAAGAGTAGGGAAACAAAATATGGGATATGAAAATAAGAAAAAATGTGAATTGAAAGAAGATTTTTTCTCATATATCTAAATCATAAATTTAGTTATACTTTTTTCTGTTGATTGATATTTTGAGACTTTTGTTTCTTCTTCGTTAGAGAACCTCAAAATGTGAGTTCTTTTATAGAATATTTTTTAAAGATAGTTTAATATCGAACCTGGGAGTCCCTTTAATTAAACTCACATGTCTGTACAAAATAGACCAACCGTCTCAAAAGACCTAACAAAATCAAAAAGAAAACGGACAGTCCAAAGAGAATTTGACAACCTTTATATTCCGACCTTAACACTTAGGATTTCTAAATTGAACTCACTCATATCCTCACCCATGTCAACGCAATGAGCTTTCCTAAATTTTACTTTCCTTGGCATTTTTCTTTGAGCTATAAATATCTTTGTTTGTAATGTGAAACAATTTATCTTTCTCAGCTCAGAGTGGTTTGTATCATGTTTTGTCTGCTCCCTTTTCCAATTCTTTTCATAGAATGTAGAATTTCTTTTTCTATCTTTCTAATCATAAATTGTTGTTATTTTTGTTATTATTTTTATATCAAATGAAGCAATTTAGAGATGTTCTACATTATATACTTGTTTGGTCTTTTCATAGAGAATTGTAAGCTCTATATCCTCAATTACTTTTTTATGTGACTATTTTTATGTACATGATTATACTATGTTTTTCTATATTTCCCAAAGTAATAATTTATTTAAGGGATGAGAATGTAACAAAACCACTAGTTCCATTTCATACAATTAAAATTTGACTTAATACATCAATATCCCCTTAGATTAGATTTTGTTTAGACACTTGTACTATAATTATACCCATTTTCTTGAGTTAGCCTTCAAACCTCAAACATGTTGCGATAATATTGATGTGTATAATTAAATGGGATTTAATATTGTGAACATATCTACCTACTGATATTTTTGAATGAGAACGGAAGTCTTTCAAAAATATTAACATATTAATCATGTCTTTTAAATCTCAATTTGTAATATATTGTAGATCGAGTGTCTACATAAAATTTACTGAAAAATTATATTAAGCCTTACCTATTAGTAATTACTCAAATATTCGATATGCTATGTCCAACCACTACATTTGTAGTAACTCTACTTACCAAGAGTTAGTCACCTATGAAGCTATCACATGGTTTTAAAAAGAATTTGAACTCTGATCTCCCATATTTTTACCCACTTTAATGATTGTTAGACCGCAAACTTGATTTTGAAGCAATGTATCTGAGTGGCTACTTATCGATATGGTTATGATATATTTGTTTTTTCTATCTCTTAGACAAATTAGGTATGATAGTCGTACATATGTAGTTGGTGCATTATCTTATTTGAGGAAAGTTAGAGAAACTTTTCAAGACAAAATAGAGAAGTATGAAATGTTCCTTGATGTTATGGAAGAATTTAAGGCTTGAAGGCTTGCAACTAAAATTTTCCTATTGTCATGATCCTATTTACTTTCTTTTCTTATTTGTGATTTATGTAGGACTAAGACTTTGAACGTGTCTCACATAATTGATATTTTTGGTGTCATTCAAAAAGTTAGAGAACAGTTCAAAGGGAACCCTAGTTTAATTATTGTATTTAACACTTTCACGCCCAATGACTATGAAATAATTGACTAGCCAATTGAAATGATAAACAGTGAACTCGACTTCTCTTGATTCCACTAGTCCCAATGTGTAAAGCCACTCCGATAAAGTACTCCAAAAATTGTGGGCCACCTCTCTTAAAACCCCGTAATATCTTAGAAAATCTCAGAGTTGAAAGCCTATGAAAAATTCCGAGCATCTTCTGCTCCTCTGGAGGCACTACTCCGACTACGATCACCCTGGGCCCAAGGTATCTCTGTTGTGGGCAAACCTTGCTAGCATGGTGCTGGTGCTAGTGCTTGTGTTGGATATGCAATTGAAGCTGCGGTGTGTTGCACATGCAAAGCACAATCTATAACTGCATGATGTCTCTCTTAAGCTTCAAGGCTATTGCTGGTTCGGGTAGTGGCTGGTCTCGTCTTAGACCTACTGACAAAACTTATTCCTGATCTACCGGAGGGTCCACTTTATTATCCATATTCGTTTATTTATCTTGGGTAAGTTCTAATCCCCTATTCGGTAAGGGAGGTTGATCCCTACCTCGAGTCACTAAGCTATTCTTAAGTTCCATCATAGTAAAAGAGTGAAACCTGTAAGATTCATGGAAACAAGTAACACATACCCCACATGAAAGTGATACGATAGAGGAAGATTACTAAAGAAACCCTATAGCCTTCCAAATATAGGATACATACGTCTCTGCACTGAACCATAAGACTTTACCTTGTATTCGATCTATTTATGTGCGACTAGTGAATTTTGGCTCTAACACCAATCGATCACAACCTAATTCCTGGAGTCATGATAACACCTAGTATAACTCACTAGCAAGTAATCCATCCCTAATTAACAACGACAAGTAATGAGTATAAGGGTATAAATTAAAAAAATAACACCAAAACAATAAAATGAGACAAAAGTGGAAGAAAACCAAAAACTATAAACGTACAATCACTCGCAGAACAGAGAAGTCAAAATTACAAAGCTAACTAAAACAAGAGTAAAAGCACGAAATGTTGGCCACAACCATAGACATCTCAAAAGCAAAAGTCTAGCTAAATATGTACAAAAGGAAACATGCTAATCCGGACTTTCACACACTCAAATTACACCTTTGTAAAGAATAATAAATGATCGTTATCAAGTAAAGAACCCAACATGTAGGTTGTGGTTGATCCCACAAAGAATACGGTTTATACTTAACCTTAACTTACAATTATATTCGTTTAGCAGACTTATTTCTGAGAAAACAAAGTAAAGGGGGGGGGGTTGGGTAAAAAATAAGGATAGTTGCTAAGAGGGCAAGTAAGCAAGATTCGAACTTTAGTTGTTATCAATGAGAGAGAGAAACTAGGGTGTAAGTGTTCCTGTAATCTCATATTGTAGTAATCCTAGTAATAGTAATCATTTCCTAGTGTATCATATGCAAAGTGGTATGTTTTGTATCAATAAATCCTTGATCCGACAAATAGAGAATTTCAACTTGCACCTTAGTTTGGATACGTGTGTATACTTTACTAACCCTTACCTCTAGCTCATGATAGATATCACATAAATGTATGACTTAGTTTTCATCCTCGCACCAATTAACACTATACTATTAGATAGTATCACACTAAATCTATGTTGATAATTATTTTCTTATAAACTACCTCCTAGGTATGGCAAGTAGTAACAAGAAGTTGATAATTCACCAAGGTATCAACTTTTCAAAAATTTCACTAGGGCCCTCACTTAATAAGAAATCCTTCCCACACAAAAGATATAAATTTTGAGAATTTTAATATTCATTCAACACTCACAACTAGAAGTAAATTCAAGTAAAATTAGTGCTCAATACCCATATACTTATCCTTATTTTCAGTACTTAAGCTCTCCAAACTAGTTGGTAGGATCACTATAGGACTTTCTTGGCTTGTAACGTAGGCTTAGGGTCATGTGTTGTACATTTGGGTACTTTATAGTGACGTTTTACCCTCGTTGACAATAAATTAGGCTTTTTTTTTTACGTCTTTTTGCCCTATTTTTAACATCCTACATTTTTATCTTCTTTCCCTTTGACTCTTTTCACCATGGATGTGAGTCTTGACTTTAAAGCTCTTTTATTTTTCACTTTCTTCTTTTTCTTTCATTTTATTTTTCATTATTCTTCAGCATTTTTATTCATTAACATTTTGCTTGTTTGGCACAAATTCACACCCTCTTATATCATCTCCTTTTCTCTTTTCAACATCAAACTCTTTTTATATGCATTTTTCTTTCGGTTTCTTCATACATAGCCACCTTCAAGTTATGGATTTTTCGTTAGTTGAGGTGCACAATATCCGATGTTGGACCAGGGCCAAGATTGAGGTCACTTGTAGCAATAGCCACCCTCAACTTTTAGGATTTTTGCCTAAGTCAAGGTGCACATTTCCCAGGAGGGACTAGGGCTAAAACACTTATTTTAGGAAAGGTGAGTTAGGTGAATTAAAAGAACTGGTCAATTTTACTGTCAAACATTTGGATCAAAGGGAACATTAATTTCATTTGGTTGGATCCTAGCCTTTAGTGGAATATTTTTGAACAATGACCTATGATCAGTTCCAAATCCTAGCCTAGATTATCTTCCCAGGACAAAGGGGGCAAGTTTTGGATTGGCATACACTATTTGAACAATAAAATATTGTCACATACTCTTGGCACTTTATTTCATTATCAAAGTATTAGCTTGTTTAGGTTTTTAACTTTAGTCATGGGGTAATTGGTTCTTATCATGTCACATTTAGTTCCTAAACATTCAACTGATCAAGACTATAGATTCAACATAACTCAACAACATTTTTGTTAGGCATCATTTTTATTATGCTTTTATTTCATGCCATCATGCTTTTGTTTTTCACTACTTCTACATGTTCAATCATACGCATGCCGATTCAACAAAATGAACACATTCTCTTAGGGGAAAAAGAACACAGGCAACAAAACCCCAAGAGGATTATGAGTTGGTTTACTCAGATTTCATCCGATAACTCAAAATCCATTTGCACCACGCCAACAAAATATAGTATAATTGTCCCCAATGCAAGAAAAGTAAAGAGTAAATGATCGGGTGAAATAAACCTATGGTGCATAGCTCCAAAGATTTATCAACAAACAGGTGGGTTCGGTTTCGCGTAGCCTGCAGGATAAACATGGGGAACGACATTAGTATTAGTCTCATCTATAATCTCGACATTATTAGTACTGATTACATCATCTATGACAATAACAATAGCATCAAAAGTGGCACAAAATTTGAGGCACCAGCGACACTCTCACGAACCCTATGGTGGCACAAATATTTATCCACAATGGAAGCTCTCCTATATTTCTAACTCTGTTACCGCTCCCTGTTCTTCGCTATTGCATCTTTAGTAGCTTCAAAAGTGGGACTAGAGTAGTGCCTTTTTCCTCGGAAATGAGTGGACTTTGACTTCGGTATGTATTTGTTGTATGAAGCATCTTGAATTAAGTAATCTAATGGTGTAGTAGGTTTGGAGTTTGGCATATCCATATGTGGGGATAAGATGGCATCAAGGGTTGCTTGATGGCTATCCATCTTAGTCTTGAAAGAGGAGACATCCTCAAGGACTCTCAACTCTAAGGCGTACAAGCTCTTGATGTCTTAGACCATGAGGTCCATCATGTGCTCGATCTTCCTCTCCATACTAGTATCGAAATTTAAGATACACCGATTTATCCAAGGGTTCATAAGCTAAAGTAGTGTATCCATCTGTGCCTCAATTTTTTGAACACAAGCAAGGGGCACAACAACAAGTCCTGATGAAAGGGTTGCTTTGGATGAGCTAGGAGATTGGATGGCAGTTTGAGATAGGGATGCTAGGCCATCATCAGTACTGGCTGGATGGGCGGTGTCTACACCCAGTATTTAGCTCCACATGAGCAACAAAGTCTATACCCTATGGCTACACATCAACCTGCAACTCTCGTCACCGTGTAACTATGTTATCCTCATCCTTAATGAGATCGATGTGTAATGTTTATATTTCCATCACAATCTTTTCATAGTGCCGAATGGTTACCCCCACATCTCTGCATAGTAGAAAGATAAGGCATGGAAATGAAAGAGTTATAGTAGTCCTAAATGCTCGCTCATGGATCTCTGCAATAAGCATGCAGAAGAAGTCTATCTCAAACCCAGTTAGCAAGGCCTCAAACATCACTACTCGATCCCACATCAACATGTTATCAGTTTGAGTGATTCTCCCTAATAGTCAGAATAATTTTTCCACAAAAGTCAATGTGGCCTTGGTGATGATCAAACCCGGGGTGTTGGCCTATTCGGTATTCTCTCTGTCTGTAGCAATATGGCGGGCTAACCAGCACAATTAAATATCCATCTACTCTGTACTCCTTTGAAGTGCCCCGCTCCTCACTATGTCCCAACGATAATAAAACTCGATTGTATTGATAGCTATTGTGAGGTCCATACTTTACTGGAATCTGCGCATAGTAGCAATCGATATGTCAATCGAGAACCCACAAAAAGTGTAGCCATGAGTGAAGGTTGGGCAGTGGACTTGGCCCATTTGTTGATGGAACCTCTGAGGTAGCTTCATATGAGTCATAAAACTCCCACAGTATCTCCTCATTGTGCGACCCTGGGCTATGAACCATCTACTTGCACCGATGCCTATGGAATAGTGCATGGGTTTTAGACATGGTATCAAGGCTTCCTATAAAAGCCTGACTCTCTTTGGTAATCATTCGATACATCCTCTCATCCTTATTCATCTCCTAGAGGCTCTCTATATCTCCCATTGAACTCTACACACCACTAGTTTATCTAATACTTAATTGGGGCAGGATCAATGTTAAGTCATTTATGAATGTCCTCTACACTATGAGCAACATCAGAAGAGGAAGTCCCATAATGTAAACTATAGATGGAAACGGGCTGGACTGGAATCGGAAGAAGAGGCAAACTCAGAGTTGCAAGTAGAACCAGGCAGTGAACTGATCAATATATCCTCCTTATCATACTAGAGGCAGTGACTACGTAGAGAATCACTTGTGGGGATTTATTCTTGGTATCCCGAGGTGAAGTTACGGTGTCCTTGTATTAAGTGGGACATATGTGGGATGAGCTTTTGCATTAGTATCTCTATCAAGTAGCCATTTGGTTGGTGCATTTGATTTAGACCTTCACCTTGGTGTGAAGGCTAGAGCTTTCTTGGGAGCCATGGTACCTTTGGAGTCTTAATTAGTACCATAATAAACCTATAACACAGTCAAAAGTTTTTAGAATAAAAAATAAACCAATATGAAAAACAATAAAATTTCACACAATAACTTGATTGACTACCAACGGTCCGTTGGTTGAGTATAGTCTGTGGGTCTCCTCTATTTGTCAAAGGTCCCAAAAAATTGGGATTTGATGGGAACCATGGATGTGCAAAATGTTTGGTTGGTTGACCTACAGAGTGATGTCCACCTCCGTGGTGCCATATTTGATTGAATTTTCATGTGAGACAGACCCAAATACTTGATACACGGTTCGTAGGTTGACCTACGGTCCGTAGATGGGGTATCATGTGTTAAGTATGTCCCAAGAACAAGACATTCCACATTACTAAACCATGATTTTCAACAATTTATCAATCACCATAAGTCTCATAAGTATTTCAACAAAATTATGATAGTTTATCATCTCCATGATTCCGTTTTTCATTATTTCACATTTATTTCATATGAAACTAGGAACCCTAAGTCGAAAATGTCATTTAGACTAATTTTTTGATCAATTTGATTAAAAAGACAAGATAATAATATTATATCATCCCAAGGGTGTTTCTAATAGAGTTTATCATGCATTTTCATAGAATACACAACCCAAGGTCAAGACCTTCTTCGTGACTTCATGTATTGAACAATAAATATTGACATTGAAAGTTAAAGTGAAGTTTGTTACCTGAAAAGTATCAAATGTGGGTGATTGTGTGATGTCAATGAACTCCTTAGACCTTTGTACTAGACTTTCGATGCCGAACATGGAAAAAATCAGTAGGAGAGGGAGATGAGTATTTGAGACGAGGGAAAATGGATATAAGAATATAGGGAAATGAAAAGGGAGTCATTTGTGTGATTTGGGGAGATTAATGTAGTGAATTTTAGGAGAGTAAGGGGTTAAAAATTTTTAGGATGGAGTTTTGAATGTGGGCGATGAATATAAAATGAAGGGGTTTAAATTTGAAAGCTGCCCAGTTAGGGTCGGGCAAACCCTACGTTTGGACCTAGGAAACCCCGTCGTCGGTCCATAGGTGGACCTACGACCATAAATTTGGTATGTAGGTAAATAAACACTTAGAAATAGTAGAGGACTTATCTAGGGTCTACAAACACCATTCACGGTTCGCAGATTAAACTACAGACCGTTGATGGGATCTGTAGACCTCTGTAACAAATATTTTCTGCAGACTTTGATTTTCATCCTTGCATATGTAGCGACCGTTTGGACTTTTATTTTATAATTTCTATACACCTTTTAGGCACACACCCTATTCTATATCTAGCAACCCTAAAAGAAGAATAAACTACCAAACTAAAAAATTATAGAAAATCAAATAAACAACTCTAACTCCTAAAACAAAATGAAAAACCTATAGTAGGCTAGATTTAAATTGTTGGGTTGCCTCCTAAGCATTGCTTTATATAACATCGCAACACGATGCAGGCTCTTGATTACTTAAACTTCATCAATATAGTAGGCCTCAAACATCTCTTGCACTTTCTTTTTTTTCCTAGATAGATCTTGATTCTTTTCCCATTAACCTTGAACCTTGTTTCCTCATTGTTTTCGAGCTCGACTGCTACATGTGGGAACACTTGAGTGACTATGAATGGCCTGGTCCATTTGGACTTGAGCTTGTTAGGAAACAAGTGCAACCTAGAGTTGAATAGAAGAAACAGATCACACACAACAAATTCTCGCTTTTCAAACCTTTGATCATGATACTTCTTCATTTTATCCTTGTACAAGGCTTAACATTCATAAGATGTTAAGCGAAAATCATTAAGCACATTCATGTAACATACTAGCCCCAATAAAAATTCAACTTCTTTAGTACCCACATAGCCTTATGATCTAGATCTACATGAAGATGACATGAATTTCCAAATACAAGTTGGTAAGGGGACATACCTATAGGAGTCTTGAATGCGGTGCCATAGGTCCATAGAGAATTATATAGATTCCTTGATTAATCAGTTCTACTAGAATTCACAGTCTTAACCAAAATTTGCTTGATCCCTCTATTGGACACTTCAACTTGCCCACTGGACTGCGGATGGCATGGAGTGGCTACATTGTGGCGGATGCCATATTTCTCAAGTAGCACCTTGGACTGCTTATTACAGAAGTTGGAACCTCCACCACTAATAATCACCCTGGGTGTACCAAAAATTGGAGTAGATATTGTTTCTGAGGAATGCGGTGACACTTCTACCTTCATTGTTTGACATAATATTTGCCTCCACCTATTTTGACACATAATCAACCACAACAAGAATATATTGCAGCGCATATGAACTTAGAAATGTACCTATAAAATTAATTTTGAATACGTCAAAGAACTCACTCACAAATATCGAATTCATAGAAAGTTCTTGCCTCTTTGAAATTCTTCCTTCTCTTTGGCAACGATAAAAGACTCGTCGAAATCACAAGCATCTTTGTTGATGGTAGGACAATACTACCCATACTAAAATTGTTTAGGCACAATATGAATACCACTATGATTCCCACCAATATGCGATGAATGACACATCTTTCGTATACTTAAAATCTTAACCCCCGGAACACATTGACGAATTATCCCATCAGCACAACAAAGGTACAAATAATACTAATCCAAAAAGAACTTCTTCACATCATGCATACAACTTTTCGTTTGTTAAATAGAAAAATCTGATGGAACCAGATCACTTTCCAAGTAGTTAGCAAAGTCTATGAACCAAGGAATCAGATCATGAGAAGCAGCCAATACCAATTCATCCAGAAAATCATCATTACTTTGATCCCTAGTACCTACTTTTAGCATAGATTCTTCATCCAATTTAGACAAGTGATCGACAACCTAATTTTTTGTCCCCTTTCTATCTTTGACCACAAAGTCAAACTGTTGCTGCAACAACACTCGCCTTATCAACCTCGATTGTGCATCCCTCTTAACCATAAAATATCTCAATGCATAATGGTTAGTATTCACTATGACCTTAGTATCAAACAAGTATGATAAAAATTTCTTGAATGCAAAAGCCACAACATGGAGTTCTTGTTAAGTCATTGTATTATTATTTTGGGCCAGATCTAGAGCTTTGCTAGCATAGTAAATAGGATGAAGGGTCTTCTATCACCTTTGTACCAGAACTACACTAAGAACCACCCCACTCGCATACCACATTACCTCAAACGACTACCCTTAATAAGGTGAAATAATGACAGGTGTGAAAACCAGCTTCTCCTTCAACTCTCCAAATGCTTTCAAACAGGCAACATCAAAATCAAACTTATGCTCCTTTTTGAGCAATTTGCATAATGGATGTGCAAGTTTGGAGAAATCCTTGATCAACCTCTATTGAAACATGCATGCCTAAGAAAAGTTCTAACACCTTTAACAAAGATAGGTGGTGGAAGCTTTTCTATTTCCTTGACTTTCTCTCTATCAACCTCAATACTCTTTTAAAAGTCCGATGACTTAGAATTGTCCGTTGTTTCACCATAAAGTGGCACTTTTCCCAATTGAGCACAAAGTTGTACTCTTCAAACCATTTAAGTACTTAATCCAGATGGTCAAAACAACGATCAAGAGATTCACCTACGACATAGTAATAATGTATAAATGTATCAATAGTGTCCTTCACCTTATAAAAAAATATCAACATCATACAAAGGTGGAAAGTCGCTGGAGCATTACACAATCCAAATGGTATCTGTTTGAAGGAAAAATTCCCATAAGGCAAAGTGAAGGTATTCTTCTCTTGGTCTTTTAGAGCAATATAAATCTACCTGTAGCCTGAATTACCATCTAGAAAACAATACCAAGCCTTAGCAGCAAGTCGGTCTAACATTTGATCCATGAATGACATCGGGAAATGTTATTTTTCTGTCCAAGAATTTAATTTTTGTTAGTCCATGCAAACTCTCTATGTAGTCTCGGGTCACATCGAACAAGCTCACTGTTTTCATTCAGAACAAAAGTTATCCCACCTTTCTTGGTCACACATTGAACAAGACAAACCCAACTACTATCTGCAATGGGATAAATAGCTCCAACATCAAACCACTTGATGATTTCCTTTTTCACTACCTCTTGCATAGGCATATTTAGTCTTCTCTGGTTCACGATACTAGTCTTTGATCCAGAATTGAGTTGGATTTTATGAGAACAAAATCGATGAGGATCCAAAAAATGTTTGCAATAGTTCATCCAATATCCCACTTGACCCACTTGAACATAGACATCAATGCCTCAATTTGTATCACATTCAAATCTGCCACAATGATAAACAGTAAAGTACCATCTCTCCCCAAGAATACATACGTCACTATTTAATAGAAACATCATATGCCCATTCTCCATATCAACAAAGGCACGTCCAGTGGAAACAAATGTCCTCCAAGGGATAATGGAAATCTCAAAATCAACCTCACAATCAATTATCACAAAATCCATTGGAAATATTAAAGACTCAATTTTCACAAGTTCATCTTTGAGTAAACATATGGGCCTCTTCATAGTTCTAATGCCATGAGCAATTACATCACAATTGGTTTTGGATCCTCTAAACCCAACTTCTTATAAATAGATAATGGAATCCGAATGTAGAACCCAAAACACTTAA
The DNA here is from genome assembly GCA_027704765.1 of Solanum habrochaites. Taxonomy (NCBI): domain Eukaryota; kingdom Viridiplantae; phylum Streptophyta; class Magnoliopsida; order Solanales; family Solanaceae; genus Solanum; species Solanum habrochaites. The sequence continues at coordinate 34,231,613 of JAKWJA010002498.1, read as the reverse complement.
CGCCTTAGCAATATGTAGCAACCTGATGGTACATGGAATAGTGAAGGTTCCACGATCCTTATTTTTCTACATAAGGGACCTTGTAAAAATAGAACTATAATATTGTAACCTATCATCGTCTCAAAAAATCATGAACCCTTTTTCATCACAAAATCCCTATTAAACAAAACCACCCATGCATTTTCTCCAAAGCATCTATCAACGGAACAATGATGGGGAACTGCTTCAACATACTAATAAACATGCAGTATTTACCTTCCTCAATCTTCTTCACTAATCTTTATGAGAAGGGAGGTGGAGGTCTAGGCGTATGAATATTTCTAGGTTATATCCACTTCCTTCTCTGTAGAATTCTTGGACTCACCAGTAACCTTAATGTCATAATTATCTTTATGAACCTCAAGATTGACCTCAGATGACATAGGTGGATCAATGGTGTGATTGCCCCTCTAGTAGTGACTATTATACGATGCCCATCATTCTTCAAATTTTGTATGATGTTACTAAGAAGTGTTATAGACAAACGTGGGTTTACTGTAATGGACAACTAAGTCATGCGTTGCTCAATTTTGTTGATCAACACTACATGACCATCAACTTTTAGACAAATACCTAAAAAATCCGTTCCACGTATATTTCACATTCTCATCAGTCAAATTAAACCACTTTATGATCTTCTGCATCATATCATTAGTACGTGAAATACTACCCCCAACTTTCATATTACCATATTATCGATTTTGAGGAGGAACATAAGGACCACCTTTATCATGTGTGTTGCTACAATTGTTCCTGTTATAGTTGTTGTCCCGATTGTAGTTCCCATCCCAAACATATTGACCATATCAATTGTAGTTACCATAGTTTTGACCTTTGTTTCCTTGAACTTAGGGCCAATAATCCGAATTGGATCCTTGGGCATTGGATCGGGAACGACCCGTCTAATTATTCACTATATAAGTATCCTTTTCATAGTAGCACACATCAAATGGTGGTGGGTTTCTAGTCAAATTATTCACATCATTTACTTTTTGGCCCATACACTCACATTCTTCAAAACCAACCCCAATTTGGTCCTAATTTGAGCCATCTCCTCCAAGTATCATCGGCAGATTGATTGGTGCAGAGTGAACTGCAAAGGTGGTCCTCCCATTTTCTGACTTTTAGTGCTCTAAACTTTTTGTTTTGGGAGATTTTGTCCAATTTATCAACAATCTTCTCAAAAGTGCACTAAACATATGATCGCCCACCAATAGTATCAAGCAAAACCTTACTATTATTATCATAACCTCTGCGGAACTACTCCTTTTAAAACTCATCATTAATGCGGTGAGTCGGAACACTTCTTGTCAATCCATTAAACCTATCTGATGAACTACTTATAAACTCTGCAGGTAGTTCCACAAAGTTGTTGAGTTTATCTTTGTGGTTCAAATTCTTTGACAATGGAAAGTACTAGGCCATGAAAACTTGGTGCAATTGATCCCATGTGTGAATGGAGTTATATGAGATATTAGAAAACCATACAAGTGTCAAATTCCTTTCCACCCAATGATACCCATGTCAAATTCCTGTCCACCCACACAACTGTTGCAAAAACTCCTCAACTTGGCCATGTGCCCATGTAGATAATCTGATGCCATATCCGAAAACAAATGCCACGTTGTAAGAATCTTTATCAGACTACTAGTCATCATGAATGTATGCTTGGAGGTAGCACAATAGGTCAATCAGATTCAATGATATTGAAGTCGTCCCTATAATTACCACACAACATTGGTTTTGTTGGGTATTGTACTCTCAATGCATGACTAAGAAGATTTTCACCAGGAACCTGAGCATTCTCATTCACAACCCCATGAGGCTGCAACTCAACTCGATCACCTAGATTTCTTGTGGGTGGATTTACTTGGACCTCTTAGTTATTCATTATTCTCAAAGTTTTGCTTAATTCTGGGTCGTATGGTGCCAATGGTTCGCCTCGACTTCATGCACTTGGCATACACTAGAGTAGAAACCTGTAAAAGCAATAACAAAAGCAAAAGAAAATTAGGAAATAATTGACTAAAGTTCAATAATGTAGTTAAACTTAATCTAAAAGCGTTGTTCCTTGGCAGCGGCGTCAAAATTTAATACACTCAAATTAAACCTCCCTAAAGAAGTATAAGCGACCATTATCAAGTAAAGAACCCAACTTGTAGGTTGGGGTCGATACCACAAGGCATATGGTTTAGAATTTACCTTAACTTATGAATAAATTCATTTAGACAACTTATTTCTGAGACAAGAAAGTAAAATGGAGGGGGGGGGGGGAGGTGTTGTGTAAAAAATAACGGATTATTGTTTAGAGAGTAAGTGAGCAAGATTCAAACTTCAGTTGTTATGAATGTGAGAGAGAAACTAGGGTGTGTTCTCCATAAGCTCATAACACACTAATCCTCTAAATAGTAATCATTTCCTAATGTATCACATGCAAAGTTTTAAGTTTTGTATCCCTAGATCTTGTCCGACAAAAAGAGAATTCCTCTCCGCACCTCGGTCCGACTATGTATGTATACTTTACTAACCCTTACCTCTACCTCACATTAGACATCACATAACTGTATGAATTAGTTTTCACCCTTGCACCAATTGACATTAGACTATTAGATAGTATCACACTAAATCTATGCTGATAATTCTTTTCCATTTAACTACATCCTTGGTCTGGAAAGTAGTAACAAGGAGCATTCTAACATTCGTTAAAAATACTTATAAACAAAAGAATTATCAATTCATGCAACAACACTATTCAAGAATTACTTAGTTAATATTCATACTTTGTTAATCACTCATGGTTCTAGTCACACTAGTTGTGGATTTAGTTACCCATACTAGTTGGGACACAATTCATATTTTTAGACTAAAAATTCATGAATTTACGTAATGAGTAGAAGAAACCAGAATCTCAAATTCACATTCAAAGAAAGAATCTTAATAAATTAAAGATAAGAAATCAAATTCTTAATGATTGCAACTTTATTCCACAGAACACACCAAGAGCTAAAGTTAACAGGAAATTCTAACCCCTAAAAACGAGTTTTACATGCCCTATATATAGAAAAGATTGTACTAAACAAAAAATGAAATGAAATAAGGAAATAAAGTTTCTAGACGCTGGTTAATCTATGAAATTAACCTATAGACTGTGGACTGACCTACGGTTTGTAGGTCCCTTCTATGGTTTGGGACTTAGGAATTTTCCAAAGCTCAACATCTTCAACAGGCAGTAAAACAATTGATGGATTAGAAAGACGAACGATGACTCTATCCTCAGTCCGTGGAGCCTCCTCCATAGCTCCATACTTACACTTTTGAAATCAGGTACATGAACACCCTTCTTTGAATCATTTGTCTTATATCCAAGATAGCCCATAGGTACACATACGATCCATCATTTCTAACTATGGTTCCACAGTTGGTCAAGAATTTCTTGATTTTCCTACAATCCATGCATGTGCATCTACACATATCACCTACGGACCGTGACAAGACCTAGTGTTTATAGATCATGTCTGTAGATGTCTTTTTCTACAATATTCTTTAGTTGAGTCTCTCAACTTCCACGTCCAGACTTATTTCCCGCAAACAAGATAAAAACACATTAATAACAATACAAAATGGACCTATAAACACACAACTCTTAAGTTAAATGTATTAGTAGTATCATAAATTCATAGAATATTAGTCGTCAAGTTCCTACCCCCCCATCTTCGGTTCCAAAATTTGCTGAAGATGGCAAAAATATCATCGTAGGTAGCTAGTACTAAGACCTGTATCTAAAAAAATAGATGCAGAGTATATCGTGAGTACCATAACAAAGATAGTCAACATAGATCATAGGCCGACTAAGCAAAAAAAGAAAAGACAATATGAAAATAGACTGAAGAAATAGAGGTCAAAACAGATATAAAAGAAAGCACACAAGTGTACCATAAGTAAATCTAAGTAAAACGAGGCTTAACCTAATTGGAACCTATAAGCATAGAAGGTACAGCCATGACAAAGATTAACTAAAATCCGAATATCCCCTCATATGACTAATAGGTACATAGAATGTTAAAGTCTAAAGAAGAAGAGCACCACAAAGAAAAAGTCGGGCACCTAATCGAAGTAATCTCAATAACTCAAAAATCAAGTCAACTCCCAGCGCAACTAGAAAGAGAAATAGTTAACCTTAACCGCTGAGACTGCCAGTCCACCCTAGCCCACCTAGGATGACTGACCCAGGGGCATGTCCGCTCTTAAGAAAATCTTATATATTAAGGCCACGCAGCCATCGAGTTAACTATCAAAGGCGTAAGCCACCATGAGAAACCCAGGGATGTGTCGACACCGAAAAGGATTTTAAATGTGAATATCATGCCATAGTGGAATGACGACCATTCACTTGAATAACCAAAATGATATAAGCCTAGAACAATACAATACACAATTATTGTTGCATCAGGGCCGTATAAGAATATGAGACCAGAATAGATGAGTCACCTATAGAATGCGACTTTCCACCTTAATATTTCAAATCTCAATTTCACGCTTAATCTAAAAACAGAACGCTACTAAATTCTAATTCACCTTAGGAAGTCGAACAACACTTTCAGATTACTCCACAATATATCCTTAACAATTTCAGATGAATAGGACTTCAATTTTGCCTTATTCTAAGCTTAATTTAGCAAGTTTTTATTTGAACTTTGAAAACTAAATTGATTCATGATTGGTCGTTAAATATGAATAGTCTAATCTCTTTTTGGAAAAGGTGAAGGGTCGGTGCAAACGCAGTAAAGGCATCGTGATCATGACCAAGAGAAAACTAGGTCCTATGATCGCGGCAAGGATCCATAAATATGATCCCCACGAATGAAGCCAATAGATTTTCTGGGCTTTACAAATGTGATTGGACTCAAGAAATGTGACCCAAGATCTATAAATTTGCAGGCCATTTTCATTGCACGAGCTCATACATATCAATTTTTTTTTTTAAGTCCAAACCCCTGATGGGGTATTCTGAATTCATTCAAAATTTTGTGCATACAAATAATATATACAAGCCTACCAAATTTGATATGCAAAAATCAGTACAACAGTCAAAATTTCCGCATGAGGTTATGTCGATAAAAAGTATGTCCCACCCCAAAATCTATTTTAAGCCAAAATCCAAAAGGGGATTTTAATTATCCAAGAAGCCTTGGGATTTAAACAAAGGGTTTTTGTAGACTAAACTCAACATTTTCTAGAGATAACCGCACTCATAAAATTCCCATCCAAGATTGTATACTTGTAATATTGACTAAAGTTAAAATTAACCTCTACTTTAAAGTTAAAATGCCTTATCAAATAGTGTTGCACTGAAAGCCTCATGAGTTGTGTCGACCATGATACCAGTCCAAAATAACCCTTTCAAAGTTTATGTAATCATGAAAGTTGATTCTAAGATGTTCTTCTCGAACTTTTGATAAAAATGACCATTCAAGGTTCAAAACCTTCAAAACATAGAAACTTGCACAAAAACCAAACGAATGACTAGGTGACCAAATTATAGGTCCCAAGAAGTCATAAATAACTTTCTATCACTATAGGAATTCTCTAACCAAATAACATAAGGCATACACATAGAAATAAGATGGAGGATTACTAGAACTAAGGAGCAAGCTAGGTGGCCCTTTAAACAATTCTTTCACTTTTATGATCACAAAAACAATTGGTTGCCTTTAAAAAATTCTTTCACTTTTATGATCACACAAACAATATCCATTAAATGAGGAATACTCATATACTTAATCCCACATAGGAACTAAATTGGAATATAATGTAATAAGAATCAATAAAACAGGCTAATTTTAATTGCAAACCATCGAGCTTAAAGTCTATCATAACATAAAGGAACTTTTCACTTCTAACTTTGGTCTGGAAGCTTGTCCCTAACATCTCACAAATAAGACGATGCAAAAACTACATCTATACTTATTTCATACCCAATCAACCCAAGTGATAGAAAAATACAAATGCATCAGAATGATAGCCATACATATCCACTTGAATACATTGTTACGAAATGAAGGATGTGGTCTAACAATCACAAAAGTGGGTGAAATAATGAGAGATCTAATGTCAAATTCTAGTAATTAAAGACAAATGATATCTATGTGATTGACACGTGCAAAATAGGGAAAATGATTTCCTATAATTTAAACTAAAAATATCTATTTTAGCGCTTTTTCATATGTCCATGTGCTCAATATAATTGGAACAAATTATAGTTCGAGTAAATGAATGAAATTTAATTTAATTATGATATTAAGGTATTACACAATCTTTTAATGTTCTTAAATGCAAGTAGTAGGTAAGTTTCACTCTTTTCTACTTTAAACCAATTCTTAATTTGGAGTAAACGCAAAAAATTAGGACAATCATGTACATTAAAATAACCAGACACAAAAAATCAATAGAGGACATAGAGCTTACAGTTTTCCATAGGAATAGTTGCTTAAATGGTGGTGTATCATATATAACGTCTCTTAATATATAACGTCTCTTAATACCACCCTGCTACAAAAATAGAACAAAACAACAAGAAGTTTTACTATACGAAAACCAAAAAAAAGAAGAAGAAGATTTTCTCCATTCGTTAAACCAACTCACCATTAATCATTTAGAATAGTGTATCAGATGTTTCGATCTTGTATGGTTTCTATCCACGGGCTTCACACGGTGATGATCTTATTTCCATATTATTCTTTATTTTCATGTGATACTCTGCATCGACTGTTATCTCCCTACCGCGCGGTCATAGATTCTCTAAGACCTTTACCTTAGACATGCCTGGTATTCTCGTGGTGGTGTGTAGGGATCCCATAGTAGCATAATGGTTGGAATTACTTTTTTTTTCAAGATTAGATGCTAGTAGTTAGGGGGTGTTTATGTTATTGGGCTTATGTGTGTGATCTAAGTAGGGAAGTTCCACAAGTTGAGTCATTTTGAGTTTTCTGTCACTTTATAGATGTGTTTTGTATTGGCCTACCTATCCCACCTACATAGCGTGCTATAAAATTTCTGATTGAACTGGAGCTGGGTACTCAGTCTAATTGTAATCTGCATTATAGGATGGCTCCTCTGAGATCAAGGAACTCAATGTTCAACTTCAGGATTTCTTCGATAAGAGATTCATCATATCAATTGTATTGCCCTGGTTTTCTTCTATTAACTTTATTAAGAAGGTGTGTTCAATGTGCATGTGTATTTATTTTAGGCATGAAATTCTCAGAAGTTAGAAAGTCAAAAAGTAAAGAAAGTGCAGAAAATTTGATTATTGTAGGTTACATGATTCCAACCTATGGACTGTATGAAGGAAGTCATAGTTATGAATTTGAATTTTTACAAAATTAAGTTTATGAAGTTTGACCTACGAATGGAGATGATAAATCGTAGAAGTTTTGACGGACTATAGAAAGGTCATGTAGAAGTGTTGCAAACAATGATGAAAGGTTATGAATTAAGGAATAATGTTGTCATGAGCTAATTTGAATGAATTAGAAGAAAGGAAATTTATATATATAAATAGACTCTTTTATGGTCGAGGTTTCATTAAAATGAACATCAATGAATTTGTGAAGGTTTCCTCACATATTATGAGATAATGGCTTGGTGAAAGGTTTTCTCACTTAGATTGGATTAAAGATTTAATGAGATACTCTATGATGTTTAAGCTTAGATTAGTATTTGTGTTGTACTTTTCTATTTATGATAATAAATTTATGAATGTGACTATTGAGTAGTGATTTTACTTAGCAACGAGAGAACTTTGAGGTGGAGGACGATACGGCATTATACTTTCACTAGTAAACTTTCCCTTCTCAAGGTTGGAGTTACATCACATTCAATGTTATAGCTCAGATGGTTTATTAATGGTGAATTTAATATCCCACAAAATTAACTAAGTTACTTACACATGTTTTTATGAAGCTTCCATAATGAAATTAAGATGCATTGGCCATGTTCATGATGTATTGTTCTTCTTAAATGGTTTTACTATGTTGAGCTTGTTCATGCATATCATCTTTTAGATAATGTCCCCTTACATTTATTTTTTATGTTTGATTGCATTCCCCTCAAACACAGTACATTCCATGTACTAATTCATACTTATACCTACATAATTTTTTTTTAACTTCAAACTTTTCACGTCCCGAGGCATATAAGATCATTAGTGAATTCAAGCTAACCCTGAGCTATAATATGATAAGAAAATTTGACATATCTATGGAAAGATGAACTAATGCAGAAGCTAAATCATGAAAGACCTTAATGATGGGGAATACCCAATACAAGTCTGAATATATTTAAATTTGTAAGAGATTATTAATATTGAACAATCACTCAAAAACTAACGCTAATATAAATAAGTCTCAAAAATCATGTAACTGATTAGAGTTGTTGGGACATGTCCCCAGCTAACCCTAGCAAACTCAAACTTTAATGAAAGACAATCTGAAAACATGTCTATTATCTTCAAAGTGTGAGGACTTATCATTAAAGCTACTGAATGTAGACCGAGAATCGATCTACGGGTGATATGATGTTGAGGACCTAACCTTACATTATGAAAGACGTAGCATATAGTATGCGTCAATAAATGGAAGGTACTAATTATACATTATAAAATAAAAGATGAAAATAACATATAAGCTTAACAAGGCATAACTGAGCAATGACATAGTCTGAACATGATGGAAATACTAAGATACAATGACAAGAATTGAACTAAATGCAATGAACAAGTACATAAAACATTGAGTCTGAATACTAAAGTATAACTAAAAACTTGGTCAAATACACTAGCGTCAAACTGTGGGAGCTACAAGTAACCGACATGACCACCACATCAGCTAACTGTGGTGTCCAATATATAAGCCTCATCCAAGGGCACGATATACAATGTTAGAGGTATAAAGGCATGATTAACGTGATCATTAAAACTAATGCCCACAGGCATGATTAACGTGTAATGTCGTGCTTTAAATTTGGTTAAAATTTTTGGGATATGTTTGCTTATCGTGTAGTATTATTGTGTGAAGCCTGAGTAGCCCGAATTTTTGAGGATTGATTAATTTGATTAATGAATAAAAAGTTGAAATCATATTAAAAGGGTAAAAAATCAAAAAAAGTTTCAATTTTGGCAAAATCGGGAGAATTCTGAGTATTCCGGGATTTTAGTTATTATGGGTCTTGTGATAATTTGATTAGTGTATGGTTTGATTTTATTTTTGGGGGTTTCAGGGTTGAATTAAGGAAATTGGGTTTAAAATAGGCACGTTTGGTCATTTGGCTAGCTGGGTCGAGCTAGTCACCACTCGGCTGTTCACCCTATGTCCCCATGTCGCCTTTAATTTCATTATAAATGAATTTTTAGATTTTGTAATTTTCATTGATGAACCTAGTGTCACTTTACGTGTACTTAATCGCCCTTTGTCTGCTCTCCTGAACCATTTTTGCACTTTAATTTTTTGTGAGCTAGCATGGCTTCCTGAAAATTTTTGGTGATTCGCATACTTTGTCTAATTGCAAAAATATTTTAATCAATGCTTTCAGCAAACCCTATTTAGCTCGCCAGAGGAATCCGGCGTCCCACCGACAAGATATACGAGTTATTTTGCAATTAATATTTATGTGCTTTGATATGATTATCCTTAACTTTCACTCAATATTTGTAGACATGGTGAGAAAAAATCTAGATAGGCCACCCAAAAAGAAGAGATGGCAAGAACTCCCACCAGGAGACAAAGGCAAACAAAAAAAGAACACACCCAAAGAGTATCCATTGAAAGCCAAAATGAGATATCGAAACCTGAAGACGAGCAACCTTTGATTTCCCAAAGTGATGAGATTCGAGCTAGATCTCAAACCATATCCACCAGTTCAAGTTAAGGCACCTCCTCTGATCGTAATGCCTCACATTGTTCCTTCTCCCAGGATCCTAAACTTATTAAAAGGTGATGGTTCCGTACCATCCTCGAGGATAAAATAATTTAAATAGAAGTCTTAGACGGGAAGTATTCAGAAATGACTGAGTCTCTCCGCTACCATGAGTTTGAGCAGTTCACAAAGCCTCAAGGCCCTTACATTCCCAGCAGGGATTGGGAATTCTATATATTTTATGGGGAGTTGGTGCGCAATAGCAAGAAAAAAGGTGAATATATTCAAGCCAGTGAAGTCGGTCATTGTAAGAGGCAGGGATGTTGGGTGCGACAATAAATACTTTAACACTATATTGGATAGAATGCGGACTCTTCACTTTCTTATGATGGATTTTCCATTTCAAAGTCCCTATATGAGTTGAAGGGTTGGTTGGCCCTCTTATTTCTGACATTACCCCAAGGTAGAACAAGGTAGAGGACATTATTAAGAAGAGGGACTTGAGTACTTTTTCAAGGATCTGATTTGGTTATATCAGCAACACCATAATGCCATCCTAGAAAGAGTCTATTCTGCACCATCCTAAACCAACTTGCGTTCATTCTATCATGGCTAGGAGGCGCAAAGACCTAGGACTACTTATTTCACATGAGTGTCTATGAGAGACAAACATAGTCAGACCTCACTGCCGTTCTCGAAACTACTCATAAAGTAATGTAGATATGCTCGACTTCTCCAGGATGCTATAGAGATTTTGAGGTGACCCGTTCATCTACCACTGACGTCTGGCATATTAAGGACGAATATACTATAGAGGAGGTTAAAAGGAAGATGGAAGCTCCGTTAGACACATCACTTGAGGTATATATAGGTGCACTCCCTGCAAAGGTATCTTTGCCTACTCCGGCCTCCGGACCTTCAGGTATCCACTTCCTCCCAGCAACACAGGATTACTCAGAAGTTGATCTTGAATATAGGACACATTGATCAATAAGCTAATGATATAATGTGGTTTCATGGTACGTTCAATGCCTTTTCATTAAGATTGGTGTGTGTCTAGAGCCCTTTTGTAGATGTTTTAATATGTTTTAATCTTTAAATGAAGGAAAAACAAAAACATAGAAGGATGTGGAGATTTAGTGCAGAGGTGACCCACGAAGGCCATAAACGGTCCTTCGTCCCATTAACGGACCATAGATGGTGACCGTTGACTGAATGTTCAGGCATCTGGAAGCAACTTGGGGAATTCCGAAAAAGTGTGGGTCTATGGAAGGATCGACATCGATGGAACGTCTTGGTAAATCGTTGATCTGATCTGAGAATGTCCCAGTATCCAAAGTTAAAGAAAAGCTAAGTATGGAATGACAGAAGGCATTGATGGACCGTAGGTGCATCGACAGACCGTGCTGTTGGTCCACCGATTAAATTAGAGAAGATGCTAGTTGAATGATACAAAAAGATGATAATTCTTGACTTATGGAGGTAGTCGAGGGTCCGTCGTTTCGTTGACGGATCGTCTATGGGCGTTGTTGATTGAAGTCGCATTTTTGGACAACTTCGGTTATTTCAATTCCTTTTATTTTAGGACAATATTTTATAAATAGGGTGTAAAACCTCATTTTTGGCATTGGATTCGATTACTACTTTCTTAGTTTTGTTCTTGGATATTTATTTCTGCAACTCGGCATTAATTAGAATATCCGTATTTGGTTTTCAAGTGATTTTTGTGGTTTCAAGTTGAATTTTTGTATTATCTTAATATTTGTCAAAATAAGTTCATGATTTATTGATTATCATCTTGGAATTGTGTTCTTCTATGCATTGGTAACTAAATCCACAACTAGGGTTGTGGAATTATGAGTGATTAAAAAAGTATGCTAGCTTAATAACAATTCTCAAATAGGTTATTGCATGCATTGATAATTCTTTTGCTTAAAATTCTTTTTAAAGAGTGCACGCGTTAGAATTCGCCTTGTTGCTACTTGATGGACCAAGGAGGTAGTTAATAGGAAAAGAATTATCAACATAGATTTAGTAGGATATATCTAACTAGGCTAGTCTCGATTGGTGTGAAGTAATAACTAAGACATACATCGAATACGATTCTTAATATGGAGTAAAGGTAAGGGCTAGTGACTTAGACACATGTAGATGAACCAAGGTATGGGGTGAAATTCTCTAAATGTCGGACCAAGGATTTAGAGATACTAACTTATCACTTTGCATGCAAAACACTAGTAAGAATTGTTATAGCTAGTGATATGACGTTATGAACCTATGTGGAACACTTACACCCTAGTTTCTCACACAATTTGATAAATACTGAAGATTTAATCCTATTACTTGTTTTACTTAGCAATATTAAGAGACTTTTGTTTCACAAAATCCCCCCCTTTAATTTCATGTTTTCAGAAAGGACTTGACCAAATAGAAGTAATTGTACATTGAAGATAAGTCTAAACCATTTTCCTCGTAGGATTGACCCCAACCTTATAGTTGGATTCTTTACTTGATACGATCACTTATACTTCATTAGGGACGTATAATTTGAGCGTACCAAATTTTGGTGCCGCTGCCGGGGAAAGTGGCTTTTAGATTAACTTTAATAACATTACTAAATTTTAGTCACCAATTTCCTAATTTTACTTTTTTTTAGTTTTTATTTCTCTCAGGTCTAGCTCTAGTGTATTCCTAGTATACGGAGCCAAGGAAAACCAATCCTACCATTTGATCCTGAACTAAACCGTTCACTTTCAAGAATGAATAATTACTAGAACCCAGCTAATCTAGGTGATGGGATCAATCGCCGGCTCCCACCATCGGTTGATGCTCACAATCAACTGGTTGCGGAAAATCTGGCTGATGATGCTTTTAAGATGCAGCCTCATATCCCACACCCTCAAGAGTTCTATGGGGCCAATGTCAATATCACTTATTCTGATGGGCCTCTTGTCCTATTTCCTCTACCACAGGGTCACATATTATTGGTAAATAGTAGCTTGATGCAGATTCTCACCGAGGGGTTTGTTTTTAGGGCTACCATCTAAGGATGCACATGCTTACAAAACCAAACTAAGATCGGTGTGCAAGAGTTGTGTAGGGAGGCAAGACATAGACATGAACATCATCGGTTTGAGTGTGTTTCCTCTTTCACCGATGGGAGCCCGCAATATTGTTTACTAAGTTGCCCTATAAATCTATCTATACCTCGGATCAGTTGAGGGATGTGTTCGTAGCACGGTACTACCTGGTTTCCAAAAAGCTAAACCACAAAGATAGAGTGAAAAACTTTGCAGCACTACATGGGGAACAGTGAGTATCACTTGGAATAGATTTACTGCTTACCTGAGAGGTGTCCCAAACTACCGCATTGATGATGAGTTGTTGAAAGAGTACTTCTATCGGGGAAAAGATGATAATAATAAAACAGTGCTTTATACAGTTGTGGGTGGTTCTTATGGTGAGTGCACATATGCAGAGATCGCAGAGAAGTTGGAGAATATCTCTCGCAACAATAAGTCTTGGAACACTAGAAAGTCGGACACTGGAGAAACACCTTTGCAGTACAAGCTACAGACAATTCGGCCCCAGATGAGATTCGTAAAGATATGTCTTAAATGAGGAGTGGGCTTGGGTTGGTATTGAAACATGTCACTGGAAGTGCATATGAAAGTAAATGCGGTGAATTAATTTACTAACCACCACCGCGCCAGTGGATGACTACTATTATGAAGATAATACTTATGTAGTTAATGATCAGACGAGAGGTTTCCGATCAAACTCCCAAGGCTCCAATCAGGAGAATTGGAGCCATCGTTAAGGAAATCAAGGTCAGAAATGTGAGAATTACAAAAAAGAGGGACAATATGTTCGAGATGGAAATTACAATCACGGCAACAACTTCAATTGGGGTAACTATGGTAACAAAAATGATCGAAGTGGGCCATATGTTCCACTGCAAAATCTGGAATTTGCACCTAGGGATGGTGGAGGTAGTATGACACGTGTTAAAGAAATGTTGTAGAAGATGATGAGAAGGTTTGATGTTAGTAATGAGCTCCCCAAGAAATTAAGAGGTGATTTGGCTAATATTGGGCAAATGGTTGATGCACATGTGGTCTCGATTAAGTATCTTGAGTTACAAATGGCCAATTGTCTACTACAGTTAACCCACGATAACAAGGCACTCTTTCTAGCAATACTATTCAAAATTCAAAAAATGATGGACATTGCATGACAATCACTACTTGAAGAGGTAAGCAAACTATTGATCCATCTATGCCGTCTGTGGTAGAAGATGACAAGAGCTAAAAATGAAGAGGCAGTGGAAATTAGTGGTGAATTGGTGGACAAAACGGTGAAAGAAGCAGAGGTACCCCAAAAAGTGATCCGCGTTCCTAGATCACCACCACCATTCCCTCGGAGATTTGTGAAAAAGTCTGAGGATGGTAAATACTGGCGTTTTATCACTATGTTGAAACAACTATCCATCAGAGTGTCTTTGATAGAAGCATTGGAGAAAATTCTTGGTTATACCAAGTTCATGAAGGATATGGTTACAAAGAAGAGATTGGTAAGTTTTGAGGATGATGACCGAATGCAACATTGTAGTGCTATTGCTGCAAGGTCTCTTGTGCATAAGAAGGAAGATCCGGGCGCTTTCACTATCCAAGGTACAATTGGATTATTACACTTTGCTAAAGCACTATGTGATCTTGATGCAAGCATAAATATCATGCCTCTCTCCATTTATAAGAAATTGGGTTTGGGTGACGCAAAGCCCACTACAGTGCGATTATTGATGGTCGATCGAACAGTGAAGAGGCCCATTGGGATACTCCATAATGTGTTCGTGAAGGTGGAGTCGTTTATGTTTCTGGACGATTTTGTTATTCTTGTGTGTGAAGTGGATTTTGACATGATTTTTATTCGTGGGAGGTCGTTTCTTGCTACTGGTCACGCCCTGGTTGATATGGAAAAAAGACAGATAAAGTTTAGGTTTAACGGTTAAGAATCAACTTTCAACATTTGTAGGTCCATGAACCAGAGTGGTGAGCTCCAAATGGTATCTACTATATCCTACAGGGTTGAGAGTAAATTTTAGGTAAAAATCACAGAGCGCCTTGGTGTTGAGGCACTAGCTGCAGTCATCATGAATTTTGAGAGTGATGGTTTTGAAGAGAATGGGTCTTTCATTTCGGCACTTGAACGAGGTGAATATAGGTCAAAACAAAATACATTGGAGTTAAATATGAAGCATCGCGAGTCCCTATACGTGAGACCATCTATTGAGGAGGATCCAAAACTAGAGCTTAAGGCTCTACCACCTCATCTGAGGTATGTATTCTTTGGAAGAGACAACACTTCGCTGGTGATCATTGCATCGGATTTGAATGTGCAACAAGTAGAGTGTTTGGTATAAGTGTTGAAGAGGTTTAAACAAGCCATTGGTTGAACTATTGCGGACATTATTGGGATCCCTCCCGGTATTTGGTCACAAAAAATCAAACTTATGCCCGATCATAAGCCATGTATTAAGCATCAGAGATGGTTGAATCCACCTAATCCACCTACGCAAGAGGTTGTACAGAAAGAGATAATTAAGTGCTTAGATGCCGGAGTTATATACCATATTGCAGATAGTAGTTGGGTATATCCTGTTTAGCGTGTGCCCAAAAACAGGGGAATGATAGTAGTGCCCAATGATAGGAACGGGCTTGTTCCAATGAGGACGTTGACTGTATGGAAGGTTTATATGGATTACCGATAACTGAATTTGTGGATTTACAAGGACTATTTCTCGATGCCCTTCATGGAAAAGATGTTAGATAGACTTGCATGAAAAGATTGTACTATTTTCATGATAGCTATTCGAGTTGCAATTAAATTTGTATTGCCTCGGAGGATCAAGTGAAGACCACCGTCACTTGCCCTTATTGGATGTTCGCATTCAAGAGGATGCCTTTTTGGTTTTGTAATGCACCGGCCACTTTCCAGAGATGTATGATGTCGATATTCTTCGATATGGTGAAGGACACTATAGAGGTGTTTATGGATGACTTTTCAGTGGTTGGCGAATCCTTTAATTGTTGTTTGAGTCACTTGGCCAAGGTTCTCAGAAGATGTGAAGATTACAATCTTGTACTAAATTGGAAAAAATGTCACTTTATGGTGAAAGAAGTTATAGTATTGGGCCATCACATCTCTCAGAAGGGGATAAAGGTTGATCGAGCAAAAGTTGAAGTTATAAAGAGACTTCATCCACCCATCTCTGTAAAAGGTGTGAGATGTTTTCTGGGACATGCGATCTTCATCCAGAGGTTTATTAAAGATTTCTCAAAAATTGCATATCCTCTGCACAAATTACTTGATGAATCTTGTATGAAGGAATGTAAATACTATTTTGATGAATCTTGTCTGAAGAATTTTTTAGAGTTGAAAGAGAAGTTGGTATCTACACCCATAATTATATCCCCAGATTGGAGTAAGACATTTGAGGTGATATGTGATGCTAGTGGCGTTGCTCTTGGTGTGGTATTGGGATTAAGAAGGGATAAAATCCTTCACCCCATCTATTATGCAGGTAAGTCCCTAAATGAAACACAAAAGAACTACATTGTGACTGAACAAGTGCTCCTTCTCCTATTTGCTTGGCACGAGAGTCATAGTGCATACTGACCACTCCGTTTTAAGGTATTTGATGGCAAAGAAGGATGTGAAACAAAGGCTGATTAGGTGGTTGTTACTATTGCAAGAGTTTTATTTTGAAGTTAAATATAGAAAAGGTACACAAAATAAAGTTTCCGATCACTTGTCCAGATTGGAGGATGAAGCTTTGCGAGAGTTGGGTGAAAAGGCTTAAATTGATGATACCTTCCCGGATGAGCATGTATTCGCTGATTCTCATGATTCCATGGTTTGCCATTTTTTCAAATTTTATAGCTAGTTATATAGTCCCACCGGACATGTCCTTCCATCAGAGGAAGAACTTCATGCATGATGTGAAAAAGTTCTTTTGGGATGAGCCTTACTTATACGGGAGTTGTGCTGATGGGTTTATTCGTTGTTGCATGCCGAAAGTGGAGATGCTAAGTATTTTAGAGGCATGCCACTCTTCACTTGTGGGTGGTCATCATAGTGGTATTCAAACTTCCCACAAGATTATGTTGTGTGGGTACTATTGTCCTACCATTCACCAAGATGCTCATGAGTTCGCCAATTCATGTGATAGGTTCAAAAGAGACGGAGAAATTTAAAAGAGGCAAGAGCTCCCTTTAAATCCCATTCTAGTAATTGAGTTGTTCGATGTGTGGGGAATTGATTTTATTGGACAATTTGTGGAATCTGATAGGATTAAATATATACTTGTGGTGGTGGACTCTCTTTCAAACCTTGAATGGAAGAGTGTTACCTCTTTCTTGAAAAAGAATATCGTCTCCAGGTGTGGCTTACCTAGGGACATTATTAGTTATGGGTGATCTCATATTTGCAATAAGTTGTTCTAAGGACTATTCGAGGAATATGGGGTTCACCACAATGTGACCACTCCGTACCATCAACAGACTAGTGGACAAGTTGAGATGTCCAATCGAGAGATCAAGAAAATCTTGTCAAAATGGTAAATGCTAATAGAACGGATTGGTCAAGGAGGCTTGATAAAGCTTTTTGTGCCTACCAGCCTAAATACAAGACCCCCATACGTATGTCTCCATACCAACTTGTATATGGGAAGGCTTGTCACTTCCCAGTTGAGTTAGAGCACAAGGCCAACGATGAAGAAATTTAAAATGGATTGGAATGAATTAGCGGAGCAGAGACTTAACGGATTGAATGAGCTTGATATGTTTCACCTAAAAGCATAGGAAAGTTCAGCCATCTACCAACAAAAGATGAATAAGTACCATGACCAAAATATTGAAAATCGAGAATTTGGGGTTGGAGACTTGGTGCTTCTATTAAACTCTAGGCTACGCTTGCTTTCAGGAAAACTCAAGTCCAAGTTGACTAGGCCATTCCTTATCACTAAAGTGTTCCGACATGGAGCGCTTTAGTTGGAGAACAAGGAGGGTGCAAAGTTCACTGTCAATGGGCAAAGAATCAAAATACTTAAGGCACGCGGAGAGTGTACTTGAAGTGGTTGATGCATATCACCTTGATAAAGTCTGAGTAATTAAGGATCTTGTGTCGTGCCGCGACGTTAAATCAAGCGCTTCTTGGGAGGCAATCCAAGGTGTATCTTTACCAACAATAGGTTTTGCTTTTCTTTGTATGAATAGGTGCATTCTTTTGTTTCGTTTTTGTTTTACTCATCTTCATGCGTTATTTATTAGTGTGTTGGGCTAGAGAGTAGTTTAGGGTCCGTGTCTCAAAAGTGTCCAGAAAAACACAAAAAGAATAGGTTAATGGGTGTCCAATGTGCAGGGACCAAACCGAGGAATTCTACAGAAAATGGTCTACTGCTTAGATCTACTGACCAATTAATAGGCTGTTGTTCAATGGACCGTTCGTCGATGGTATTCATAGATCCCAAGTATGTCTTGTAATTTAGTCTAAGTCTATGTGAAATCGATGGTCCTTTGACTGACTTATGAACCATCGATGGGGTATAGTCAGTTTAAAGAAAAAGTGACCCGACCTGGCCCGACCGACTATATTAAAATAAAACTATTCAGTTAATCAAATTCTCTCCCAATAATTTCCCTCCCCTAATTTCCTTCCTTTTCCATTAACTCACCATATCTCTCCCTTCCATTTTCTTCAAAATTCCCAAAACTCGCAACTTCCCTTATAATCCCAACACCTTCCCCTCCCCAGATTCTACTTTGTCTCGCTGTTTTCTCCAGTAGGCGTTTGAAGGAAGGCAAGTATGTTGGTTGTTGAGAAGATCACCCACTCATTAACTACACTATTTATTTGAGGCCAATTCCCTTTGCTTAATGAATTTTAGTTCATTTGTTGTTGGAATTTTTTTTTATATGTGGGTCTTGACGTAGGGACAAAATTGCATGTTAACTTATTAAATCATGGGTATTATGTCCCTTGGAATGATAGAAAGTGATTGAGTTGGTGGTGTAATTTGTGTAAAAACAAAATGATTGTTGACGTTTTGACTTAGGGTTTAATAGCACCGTAGAACTCGAGATTGAAACTTACGCAATCCAAACCCTAAGGGTAAAGAATTAGTCTTGTACTTATTGTTATGTGTTGGGTGAACTAATGAAGTTCTAAAAGTTTTCGAATTGTGCTTTTAAAAACAAGGTCTAAGATCTGTCTCTTACCAACAGCATGAGACCCCGTCTACGGACCGTCTGTTGATCGACGGACCATCGATGGGGTCCGTCGATTGGTAAACTTCAAAAATTCTGAACTTTGAGATGACAAAAGTAGACTACTGTCCGTAGATTTATCGATGGGTTATTATGCATGTCCGTCATTTCCAACTGCAACCATGATTTGTGAGAGAGTAAAACTTATTCTAAGTGTCAGAAGACAGAAGTGGACTACAGTTCGTTGATTGATCGATGGGTCGTTCTGCATGTCCGTCGTTTTCAACTGAGAGATATATGGAATGAATACTAAAAAATTTCCTAAGTGTCCAATGATGGACACTATCGACGGACAGTCGATTTATCAACGAGTCGTCGATAGTAACCATCAACAAGTACTGTAATTCCGTAATGGACTATACTTTGTGTTTCAAGGTTCTTTTTTGCTTGTTAGACTTGTGTAGTATGATTGCAATCAGACTAAAAAATTTCTTTCCAGGTACATATAGCTCCCAAACAAGACATCGTCTATTCTAGGGTTAGGTCCAAGTGCACCATCCCGTAGAATGATCAATATTTCTGAAAATGAGCGAAATCTGGAATACATGCGCCTAAGCACCCGGACCCATACACCAGCTGCTAGAGCAATTCGGGGCATCCACAAGAAGGTGGCGTTCGGTGTAGTCACTAACTCCCATTATGATGAGAAGCGTACACTAAGCTACACACTGTCTGGGTCTACTTTAGGGTCGAATGAGGCCACTGCCTCTAATTTCGGATCAGTTGGAGCCACTCACCTAGAGGAGCCTGCCCGCCATACCTCTTCTGATTAGGCCCATAGTTTGGAGTCTAATCTGCCACCCCAATATGTTATCCGTGCACCGGTTCCTTGTGAGCCCAACTGGTGGTGTGTCGATAGTCAATATAAGATATAAAAGGACACAAGATACTGAATGACACTGGTTATTACTCGGTTAGTAATAGTCGAGCGGAGAGTTCTTAACGGGAGTCTTCACAAAATCCCCGAGGTGCACAATTTTTTAACCGTCACAGGCTTAAGTGGACGGCCAGAAGTCAAGAGTCATATAGCAAGGTGGTTCTTAGAGAGTTCTGCGCGTTATATATGGAAACTATCAGAGATTCTTTGGACAGGCGGACAAAACTTTCAAATAGGACCCAGTCAAAAAGGTTTTAGTTTTAGACTTCTGGGTGGACATTTCTCCTACCTCCATCTGCGGCTTCCATTACGGTGTTCCCACTAGTGCCGCGAGGGTTCCCCTTACTCCAGAGTTCGATTACAGGTGGGGTTTGGTCAAGAGTGGAAAATTTCAGAGGACCAGAGAGTAGAGAGAGTCCACCAAGAGGTGTCTTGCACAACATCTATCCATTGACGGAGAGGGAGAAGACTGGTTGTTAGACCTTGAGGCTTTATCAAGAAGGCCAACCTCATCTTTGCAGCCAAGTTCTTCTAGATATTAGTCCGCCACCTCCTATCCCCCATGGCAGCAGATAACATCCTTACTTGGGATAAAGTGGTCATGGTTGTAGCACTTGTAGCTGGGTTGGAGATCGACATCGCTAAGTTGTTGATCTCCTTGATACATCAGAGGGATTTTAAGACCTCTACTACTTACCCATGTGTCTGTATAATGTTTCAGTTATGCAGGGATGATGGAGTGCCCCTTTGGTACTATGATGTCCTCTGTTCTACAACAGTGGCTGTGTTTATAGTCCTCATCAGGGATGAGGCCAATGTGGCGGCACCTCAGAGAGGGCCTAGAGTTGAATTGAAGCTGCTGAGTGAGAATTTAGCGGATACAGTAGAGTTAGATAAAGGGGTTTATCCTTCCACTTCAGAGCCTACTGAAACCACCCCGACCGAGTAGAACACCTAGTTTCTTCTGGTCTACTCCATCATCTACATCTCTGGTTTTGATAACTAGAGTCTATAAGTTAGAGACCAACATGGCCATCTTGTTACATCATATCCACCTTGGATGCAAATATCCATTGCCGAGGCTTAGGACCGGATTTAGAAGAGGGTTGACCCGCAGACGGAGCAAATATTTAGGCGGTTCAACAACCCCTTGATGCGATTGAGTTGTGGGTTCTTTCACGCGATTTTGAGGACGGATATTTATAGTATCCTGGAGATGAGGGGACCTGACCCCGTGACTGAACCCATTGACAAAGCAGAGTACATAGGACTTGTTGCACTATTCACTGCCCCACTGCATCGCCTGATCCACGCAAGTGTGCCAAGAGGGACCGTTCCAGCGCACCATTGATGGAGAGGAGGCCCGTGCGAGGAACAAGGAGCAGATGGATCTTGAGGAAGTGATGAGAGACTCATTGATTGATGAGGAGACCCATCAGATGAGGGCTCGAGAGTTGGCTGCTGGGGCATCTAGTTCAAGACTTGAGGCTTTTGAGGGGAGAAATACTAAGGGTGAGGGGATTGATTTCGCTACCACTAAGGGTGTCCCTACCACAGAGGTTGCGAGTTTTGAGAAACCGGACCCGCCTGCTTGTTGATCGTCAACACTTTGCGCCTCAGGTTTGCTTCACCTACCACCCTATCCTTATATTTCTTATGCATTGGGGAAAATTGCATGCCTTTTTTTAGGGGTGGGGTAAATAGAAAGTGACTGTTAGGGTGTAGCCCAACTCACGATCCTTTCTTAGGGGTTTTGTTGCTCGTGTTCTTTTCCCCAAGAGACAGAATACTTTGTTGTTGAACCGGCATGTCGTAACTTAATCAAAAGTATGAAAGTGAAATATGAAGCATGATGGCTAAACATGAATGATATCCCATTTCTAAAAAATGTTTGCTTGAATAGGTATAGAAAAGATGAATGTGTTGGATTTAATCATGACAAAGAGATGCACGCACTCCATGAAACTCAATCTAACACTCAAACTAGGTGTCCGTGATCAAGTGAAATGACTCTGTCGGAATTGTCAATTGAATAAAAATATTTGTGTTGAACAAAAATAAGTAAGAGTTAGTTCCACAAAAGAAAACAAATGGGAAGAAAACAAGGCAAAAATGACAAGAAAAGAAAAGAAGGGCATAATAGATAATGAAAGAGGTAGGAGGCTTAACCGTAATGTCAAGAACGACAACAAGTCACTAAAATATACCCATATGTACCATACCTGACACTGAGCCTACGTTACAGTCGAAGAAAGTCCTATCGCGATCCTTAGAGTCTAATGTGATGAACTTAAGCAGTAAAAATAAGGGAAACCTATGGGGATAAGTACCAACTAGGTGTGAATTTGTTTGGAGCGCCAGTTTTGAATAATGATCCTTATACTCAATGTTAAAATCATTGTATGAAAAAAGAGGATATCTTTTGAAGTGAGGGCACTAGTTTCAATATCGAGAAATTGGTACCTTGGCAAGAGACAAAATAGTAGAGGTGTCGTTGCATGGTGAGTCTATTACATGGTCTGATCCACATAAGTAAGCTTATCAAGCCTAAGATTAGAAACATTCACTAAAGCAACAAAAACGTTGGGATTGATAGCCATGTCATGTACCGTGGTTTCATGGTACTTTCAATGCTTTTTCCTTAAGATTGATGTGTGTCTAGAGCCTTTTTATAGATGTTTTAATATTTTTTAATCTTTGTTTTGCAGGAAATGTGTCCAAAACAAAAAGCAGTCGACAGTCCGTCGTCCCATCGACGGACCATAGATTGTGACCGTCGACTGAAGGTTCCGGCATATGGAAGCAACTCGAGGAATTCTTACCATGTGTAGGACTGTGAAAGGATCGATGGTCCGTCAATTGATTAACGGATCATCCTGGTTTATCGTCGATCTGATAAGAGAATGAACCAGTACTCCAATGTTGAAGAAAAGCTAAGTATGGAATGCCGGAAGGCATCAACAGACCGTAGGTGTATCGACGAACCGTGTTGTTAGTCCGTCGATTGGATCAGCGAAGATTCTAGTGGAAGGATAAAAAAAAGATGCTAAGTCTGGACTTACAGAGGCAGTCAATGGTCCATCGTTTCATCGACAAACCGTCTGTGGGGGTCGTCGATTGAAGCCGCGTTTTTGGACAAATTTCCTTATTTGAATTCCTTTTATTTTGGGACAATGTTTTTTATAAATAGGGTGTAAAACTTCTTTTTTGGGGTTGGATTCTATTACTACTTTCTTAGTTTTGTTTTTGGAGATTTGTTTTTGCAACTTGGGCATTAATTGGAACTTCCGAATTTGGTTTTCAAGTGATTTTTGTGTCTTCAAGTTTAATTTCTGTATTTTCTTCAAATTTTTCAAAGTAAGTTCATGATTTATTATTTATAAACTATGAATTGTGTTCTTCTAAGCAATGGTAAATAAATCCACAACTAGGGTTGTGGGAACCATGTGTAGTTAACACTGTAAACCTAACTTAATAACAATTCTTAAATAAGTTATTGCATTCATTGATAATTCTTTCTCTTAGAATTATTTTATAGAGTGTACGCATTAGAACACGCCTTATTGCTACCTACCGAACCAAGGAGGTAGTTAATAGGAAAAGAATTTTTCAACATAGATTTAGTAGGAAACTATCTAATAGGCTAGTCTCGATTGGTGCAAAGTAATAACTTGTCACACTCGGGTGATAGACCCCAATGAGACCAGCGTCGTTAAACTCTCAGAGGTCGCAGACAAGCCTATCTTAGCTTTCATCACAATCATAGAGTTAAATTTGAAGAAAAATTAGAATTTTGTAATACTTATTGAAGTGTACTTAGAATTCATATAATTACTTCATAAGAGTGATATACTAATAATCTCAACATAAATAACCATCTATCAATAGAGTAACCAACAGAAATGAAGAAATCATACTATTAATTATATTTTGCCAAACAGGCCTTAATATAACCACTTGAACAAATGTTTGAAATGAAACGCTTGGGACAACATCCACTAGCTATGTCTAATGTACTAAATCTAGAAAAATAAACATAGGCATCCTCAAACTTAAGAGGGCCTACCAAAGTCTGAAGATCGCTAATCCAAACCGCTCCAACAAATCTTCAATATTCTCTCGGACCTGCGCCTATAAAAATAGTAATAATATATGGGTTAGTGCACACTTCTACTATGTGTGGGTGTATGCACATAAACACATAAGTACTATACATGATCAAGGAAAGCTCTTTATATAGCAACGTGTCATTTCTGGAAAGTGAAGTCACTATACCTTCCTAATTCGTTATTTGTGATTCTTAGCGTGCACACTTCTACTATGTGTGGGTGTATGCACATAAACACATAAGTACTATACATGATCAAGGAAAGCTCTTTATATAGCAACATGTCATTTCTGGAAAGTGAAGTCACTATACCTTCCTAATTCGTTATTTGTGATTCATGCTATGAATATGACATGTTTTGATGCATTTAAAGCACACAACTCATTTTTTATATGAACATAAGACCTTGGAATCATGAACATAATTTTAGAAAAACTCGAGCAAAAGTTAATATTTTTTCTCCTTTAGGCCGAGATCTCCTCTTCCCATAATTAGTTTATTTTTAGCCCATTCTTCTTTTTGTTGTGTAGTTTAATAATCTCATTTGATCCTATGTTTTACTAACCAGTGAAATGATTCATTGTAGTCCAATACCGACAATGAATTGAGTAAGTAATCTAAAAGACTAAGTAAATAATTTGACTACCCTACTCACAAGTCAAATTTCTTATTCTTGTTAAATTGGGCATGAGTGTATTTATAAGGCATTATTTATTGGCTATGACAATCTTTGACTATTTGCATAGTATAAAAATGTTGGGGCATATATTCACACTCAAAATGACTGAGTCATTATGTTTTTCTCTCTTTATTTGCATAATATAAAGGTTATTGGCGATGCCCAATATTTGATCATTTGAATGATATAAAGATTACGGGGCATTGACTAGCCATTATGTTTTGCTCCCTTTACTGGAATAAGCCAATAACTGTTAAAACTTCATTCTTAACAAACAGTAATGATTGATATTCTTAAGCTCTAGCTTGCTTAGTTCACTTTGAACTTAGATTTTCTTCTTCTTTGATCTTTTGTTCACTTTGAACATGGTACTTTCTTTCTTTCTTACTTTCTTGTTGAAATCTTTCTTACTGAAATAGATCATGTGAGCTAAAATGAAATTCAGTGTCTTCCCCACACTGAAAAGAGGTGGTTCACAGGTTAAAGTGAACCTCATGTGAATGAACATGAAATCCAGTGTCTTCCCCAAACCGAAAAGAGGTGGTTCACTGGCTAAGGTGAAACCAAGCCCGTGTCTTCCCCAAACGGAAAAAAGGTGGTTCACGATTTAAGTGAAATCAAATACTTTCTTTATCATTTAACCGACATTGATCATGTGAGCAAAGCAGGAAATCCAGTGTCTTTCCCATATTGAAAAGAGGTGTATCACCTGCTTAAGTTAAACCGAATACTACCTAGCTCTCTTAGGTGGAATCCATTGGCTAGTTCCTATGCTGGAAACATAGTTTAAATACTAGGAGATTTTGGATATCCTTATCCACCTTGGTGGTAGCCTCATCTCATGAGGCTTACATGTGCTTGCACAAGCTCATTGCTAGTCTATCAGTGCTTGTCTCAATTTCTTATCCTTTATAACTTTTAAAGTTGACTCATTCATTATGGAAGCTTTCTTCCAGTATGAGGTATAATCAATTCAATGGATGACTTGTCATCCCTTTGTTTACTTGATTAATGTGAACATAATATTTCATTATCATTTTGGTATGAATGAGACTTTTCTCAAGATTTTTAACACCATTTTATGTGAGTATCTTTAACATAATTGTTTACTCACCTTATCTTGTTCAATGTTCTTTGGTAGTCTTGTACCATTCTTTATGAAAGTTATGGAACTCTTGATTGTGCTTCTATGTTCACAAGTATATTTAGATAAGGTATGGTACTTGTCCCAATCATTGGAATAGCATTGGTTATGAGTTTCATTGAGTTACATTGGTCATGCATAATCTTTAACATTTAGTTGGACTTACAAGAAACATCATAATTTATATTGGCCATGTAAGAATGGTATGATTTAGTCATTAGCCAACTTTATATCATATTTTGGAAATAATTTTATAAGCGAATTTATTACCATAAGAAAAACTTCAACTAAACATTGTCATGATATTATCATGGGAGATTTCTTCAATTAACGTCATATATATACTATAATGATCTTATCATTTTAAGCAAGCTGACTTTTAACATTTGTTTTGAATAGATCATAAGAAAAGTTTTGTGTTTAGTTTGACTAAGCAAATAAGTTATTTTGGCATTAAAGATTCATTATCTAGTTTTGATTCTCATTCTTATTTCTTCTTGGAAACATTGCATTCCAAACACTTACAAACATATATATACTGTAAAACAAAAATAGTAATCGAAAACTTCATCCCTTTCAACTAATAAATTGAATTTCATAAACGACTTATAACAATTTCATCTTCTCGAACACAATTCGACATTAATTATACGGATCTAACCTATAGGTCTCATTCAACATTATTAAATCAAAGAAACCTACACATAATGATAAGTTAGAAACATATACCAATAACATGCTCCATATTTAGCATAATAAATACTACTAGAATCGGAAATAGAGATAACTAGCGAGATGAACATTCGAAACTTTCATTGGGAACAACCCTAGTTTTTGTTTCTTGAATTCATAACGTTTAAAAAGCCTCTTGGAGAAAGTAAAACCAGAGATAATACCCATACATTACTGTAGAATTGAATCTACGAAGATCATCTTGTACTTTGCACGAAAACCTTGAAGAATCACCTGGAAATCGCATAAAGAGAATTGAGAATATTTTCTATTTTTCTCATGTTTGCTTACTGTTTTAGAGTCGTGCGTTTCTAGTGGTTAATCGTGAGTCTAAGTCATAGGAAGTGATATTGACTAGTTTAAATTAGGATACTATCTTAGTTAAACAAATCAATTAGCTAATTACTAAAATTCCCCTCCTAAATTGACTAAATATAGGAGAACATTTGACTTAGCCAAATCTGAAATTTTACTAAGGGTTTTGGCTGTGACCTTGAATTTTAATTAATTAATTAAGTTGCTAATTTAATTAATTATCTAACGTAGGGTAATTACTAAAGTACCTAAGTCACTAGGACCATAACGAACCGCTTTGGACAATTCTAGGTTAGGTACTAGGATGTTTTTTTTAAAAAAATACTAGACTAGTGTCACCCGATTAGAGTTTAGGATGTTTGTAACACTAGTTAGTTAATTTCGGTTAGTCCTAGATTAGTTAGTTAGTCAGGTAAGTTAGTTAGATCCTAGGAATGGTTTGGAAGCTAGGCCCCATGTGGCTCTACCCACATGCGCGCCTGCCCCCTAACCGCCCTAACAAAATTCGGTTTGGGCTTGGTGTCTTGCAGATGTGCTTGCACATGTGTTGCTGCACATTTCTTGTCCAAGGACCCTCAGTATGTACTTGGGCACTTCGTAATCTACATGATCATTTTAAATGATCATGCACTATGGTACCTAGGCATTACAATTAAATGCCCTGTATCTAATGTGTGTTATATGAAGTCAAAATATTTAGATTAGGGTCTTCATTGTAGGTGATATTCCTAAGAAAGTTTGTACTGGAGCCTTTTAACGTCAAACTATGTCTTAAGACATAGAAATTTGGCTAACTCCCTTAATCCAATATTATTTAATATGCCAAATATTGCTCAATATTGGGCATTGGGATGCCTATATACCCCAATACATATTCTTAAAACTTAATAGACTCTTCACTAGCCGAGTACATTTACTGGAATGTTACATTATCACCCCTTAGGAACATTCCATCCCAGAATAACATTACACATCATTTTGAATTAAGGAGGATATTTTAGAAAAACACATGACATACTTGAAACATTATTCTTTGTGAATATCTGATTCACAACTTACTCTGGATGATGCATATCACTCAAAGCTTATATGAAGCTTCATATCTGATATTAAGGAACTTCGTTCCCAATCTTACTTAAACTCAATGCATATCAAAACTAGTGCTACACAAAAATCATGTCAACCCTATAGAAAAACAGCAACATGAATGCAAGCATGAACTCATATTAGCTCATATACTGCAAGTATAAAACACACAATTATGGACATAAAACTCCCAGACTTGAACAAGTGAGGGTAACGGGATCTCAATCGACTGGGTAAGACCTCAAGGCTTAAGGTGTTCGGCCTTAACCTGTTGGCAATTCGGGCACTCCTCCTCAAACATAGAAATATCTCACTTCATATCTTCCGACCAATAGATCTTCTTGAGACTATGATACATGTTGAAAATCATTCACTATGGACACAGAGTCTATGGAATGAACTTCATGTTCTATGTCGTCTACTCTAACTTAGTTGTATGAATACCCCTAATATAACATCTTATTGGCTTTAAGATGGGAAAATATGTGGCATGTAGGATTTGAACTACGCTCTTCCCATTGCAGCTCTAACTCATTAGGAAACTGGAAACCTTACTACCCTATTTTGATAGTCTATGGTAACATAACACTTATGGAGCAAATCCATACCCAAAATTATATCAAAGTCAAGCATGGTTAATTCTATTAGTTCAGCATAGGTTACTCTATCAAGAATAGTTGTTGGTAAATCTCTATATACCCTTTTAGCTCTAATGATGTATCCTCTTCATTAACACCTGTAGCACAGTGAATCTTGTAGACCTCGTCAACAAACTCCTGGGGATCCTCATTGGTTCTGGACTCGAAGTAGACTGGAGGATTCATCCTGGTAAAATCTCTCAGTATACTTGCCGTGGTGGTAGCATCTGGGTTCTCCATGGGGGAACCCTCTCTAGTTGCCTGGGCTGTGATAGCTTGTGCCTGACTAGTGATGGCTTGGTCCATCTGAATCAGTGATGCTTTAGCTTCTCCAATCGTCAAAGAAGCTGGGTTGACAAGCATTTGCACTCCAGCAGCTGGGGCTTGAAGAGGAGCTTGGTTTACCCCAGTAGTTGCTTCTCCAACTCTCATGGCTGCGTTTCTTCTTGTGTTTAGTTTTCTACATGAATACACAAGAAGGAAGTAGGATTCTAGAATAACACAAAATGTTAAAGCTCTACACGATACGATAATGAGTAGAAGAAGGGAAGATTCTTTACATTACCTAGTCTCTAAGTTATGGTAGTTGTGAACTTCAAAACCATAAGCTAGACACTATGCAACGTGGTTGTTTTTGAGCTTTAATTCCTAGTAATTTAACCTCATTCTCTGATACCAAGTTTTTCACACTCGGGTCCTAAACCACAGATGAGTACGGAGTCAGTAACCTCTCAGAGGTCGCATACACGCCTCTTCTTAATTTCATCACAATCATACAGATAAATTTTCATAAATGTTGAAACTTTTGAATACTTATTAAAATGTACTTATACTTCATATAATTACTCCATAAGAGTTATATACTAATAAGCTCAAACTAAACAACCATCTATCAATAGAGTAAACTGAAATAAAGAAATTATAATATTAATAATAGTTTTCCAAATCGGCATTAATACAACCGCTTGACCAAATGTTTGAAATGAAACGCTAGGGACAACATTCACTAGCTATGTCTAATGTACTAAATCTAGAATAATAAACGTATTCATCCTCGTTCTCAAGAGGACCTACCAAAGTCTGGAGATCACTAATCCAAACCGCTCCAACGAATCTTCAATCTTCTCTCGGACCTGCGCTTATAAAAATATTAATAGTATATGGGTTAGTACACAGTTGTACTAAGTATATATGTGTATGCACACAAACACATAAGGACTATGCATGATCAAGGAAAACTCTTCCTATAGCAACATGCCGTTTCTGGAAAGTGGTGAAGTCACTATACCTTCCTAATTCGTTATTTGTGATTCATGCTATGAATATGATATGTTTTCATGTATTTAAAGCACACAAATCATTTTGATATGAACATAGGACCTTGGAATCATGAACATAATTTTAGAACAACTTGAGCAAAAGTTAATATTTTTGCTCCCTTAAGTCGAGAACAAACCTTCCCATACTTCATTTATTTATTTTTTGTCTTTTCTTCTTTTTGTTGTGTAGTTAAATGATCTCCTTTGATCCTAATTTTTACTTACAAGTGAAATGATTCAATCTAGTCCCATACCTACAATAAATCTAGTAAGTAATCCAAAAGACTTAGGAATGATTTGACTACCTACTCACAAGTTATATTTCATATTCTTGTTATATTGGGCATGAATGTATATATAAGCCAATCTTTATTGATTATGCACATTCTTTGACTATTTGCATCGTATAAAGAGACTGGGGCATATATTCACACTCCAAATGATTGAATAATTATGTTTTTCTCTCTTTATTGGAATAATATAAAAGTTATTCGCTATTCACATTATTTGATAATTTGTATAATATAAAGATTATGGGGCATTCATTAGCCATTATGTTTTTCTCCCTTTATTTGCATAAGACAATAAAAGTTAAAACTTCATTCTTATCAAACACTAATGATTGATATTCTTAAGCTCTAGATTGCTTAGTTCACTTTGAACTTAGATTTCTTCTTCTTTGATCTGCTATTCAGTTTGAACATGTTACGTTCTTTCTTTCTTACTTTCATGTTTAAATCTTTCTTACTGAAATAGATCATGTGAGCTAACATGAAATCCAGTGTCTTACCCACACTGAAAAGAGGTGGTTCACAAGTTAAAGTGAACTAGATCATGTGAATTAAGATTAAACCTAGTTTCTTCTCCACAATGAAAAGGAGCGTTTCATCGTTTAAAGTGAACCAAGTCCAGGTCTTCCCCACACTGAAAAAAGGTGGTTCACGGCTAAAGTGAAACCGAATACTCTCTTGAGAATTCAACCGACATAGATCGTGTGAGCCAAACATGAAATCCAATGTCTTCCCCACACTGAAAAGAGGCAGTTCACCTGCCAAAGTGAAACAGAGTACTACCTATCTCTCTTAGGTGGAATCCACTAGCTATTTCCTATGCTGGCAGCATAATTCAAAGACTAGAAGATTTCGGAGAACCTTATCCACCTTGGTGGTAGCCTCATCCCATGAGGCTTACATGTTCTACACAAGCTCATTTCTAGTCTATTGGTGCTTTTCTCAATTTCTTATAATTTATAACTTTTAGAGTTGACTTATTCATTATGGAACATTGCTTCTTGTATGAGGTATACTTAACTCAATGGATGGCTTGTCATCCCTTTGTTTACTTGATGAATGTGAACATAATCTTACATTATCATTTTAGTGTGAATGAGACTTTTCTCACGATTTCTAACACCATTTTATATGAGTATCTTTAACATAATTGTTTAGGTGCAAGTGACTTGTCTGATTTCCTTTAACACCCCATTCTATATCAATTTCATAACTCATAAGCTTTTAGTTATGTCATTACTCACCTTATCTCGTTCAATGTTCTGTGGTAGTCTTGTACCATTCTTAATGAAAGTTATGGAGACTCTTTATTGTGCTTCTATGTTCATAAGTTTATTTAGATAGGGTATGTTGGGACTTGTCCCAATCATTGGCATACAATTGGTTATGAGTTTCATTGAGTTACATTTGTAATGCTTAATCTTTAGCATGTATTTGTCCTTACAATTACCCATGTAAGATTGGTATGATTTAGTCATTAACCAACTTTATATCATATTTTGGAAATAATTTTGTAATCCAATTTATTTTCATAAGCCAAACTTTCACTAGACATTGTCATGATATTTTCATGGAAGCTTTCTCCAATTAACTTCATGCATATACTATAATAATCTTATCATTTTCACCAAGACAACTTTTAACATTTGTTTTGATTAGATCATAAGAACATTTCAGTGCTTAGTCTGGCTAAGCTAATAAGTTAATTTTGAATTGAAGATTCATTAACTAGTTTTGGTGCTCATTCTTATTTCTTCTTGGAAACATTACATTCCAAACACTTACAAACATATATACTGTGAAACACAAACAGTAATCGAAAACTATATCTTTTTCAACGTTAAACTAATTTCATGAATGACTTATAACAATTTCATCTTCTCGAATACAATTGGGCATTAATCACAAGGCTCTAACCTATAGGTCTCATTCGAATTATTAAATCATAGAAACATACACATAATGATAAGTTAGCACCATATACCAACAACATGTTCGAGATTTTGCATAATACATACTACTAGAATCGGAAATAGGGATAACTTGGGAGATGAAAATTCAAAACTTTTATTGGGAACACACTCTAGTTTTTGTTTCTTGAATTCAAAACGTGGAAAGAGCCTCTTGGATAAAGGAAACCAAGATAGAAAACCCATACCTTACTGTATAATTGATTCTACGAAGATCACCTTGTACTTTGCATGAAAACCTTGAAGAACCACCTCGAAATCGCCTAAGGAGAATTGAAAATATTTTTTGTTTTTCTCACGTTTGCTTACTGGTTTAGAGTCGTGCGTTTATAGTGATTAATCGTGAGTCTAAGTCTTAGGAACTAATATTGACTAATTAAACTTAGGCTAATTAACTTAATTAAATAAATGAATTATCTAATTACCAAAACACCCCTACTAAATTGACTAAAAATAGGAGAACATTTGACTTGGCAAAATATGAAATTTTCCTAAGGGTTTCGGCTTTGACCTTGAATTTTAATTAATTAGTTAAGTAAATTATTTAATTAATTAATTGACCTAGGGTAATTACTACAGTAACCGTAAGTCACTAGGATGATAACCAACCTCTTTGGACCATCCTAGGTTAGGTACTAGGATGTTTCTTTAGTTAGTTACCCGACTAGTTTCACCCGGTTAGATTTTATGATCTTGGGATCACTTGTTAGTTAATTTCGGTTAGTCCTAGGTTAGTTAGTTAGTTAGGTATGTTTGTTAGAACCTAGGATTTGTTAGGAAGCTAGGCCCCATGTGGCTTTACCCGCAGGGCGCCTGCCCCCTAACCGCCCTTATCGAATTCAGTTGGGGCTTGGTCGGTTAGTCTCTTGCACATGTGTTGATGCACATTTCGTGTCCAATGAACCTCACTATGTCCTTTGGCACTTCTTAAACTACATGATCATTTTAAATGATGATGTGAATGGAACATAGGATTGACACTTAGATGCCTCGTACCTAATGTGTGTAATATGAAGTCAAAAAATTTAAATTAGGGTCTTCATTGCAGGTACAATTCCTTAACAAGCTTGGATTAGAGCATTTAAACATCAAAGTATATCTTAATATATAGAAAATTGGCTAACACCCTTAAGCCAATAATCTCTAACATGTCAAATATTGCTCAATATTGGGCATTAGGATGCCTATGTACCCAATACATATTCTTAAAACTTAACAGACTCTTCACTAGATGAGTACATTTTCTTGAATGTTACATAACTAAGCCATAAATCGAATATGATGCTTAATACGAATTAAAGGCAAGGGTTAGTAACTTAGACAAACATAGTTGGACCAAGTTGCAGTGTGAAATTCTCTAAATTCCGGACCAAGGATTTAGAAATACCTAACTTATCAAATTGCATGCAAAACACTATGAAGAATTGTTATAGATAGAGATACGACGTTATGAACCTATGGGGAACACTTATACCCTAATTTCTCTCACAATTCGGTAAACACCATAGATTTAATCCTGTTACTTGTTTTACTTAGCAATATTAAAAGACTTTTTTCACAAAATCCCCCTTTTATTTCCTGTTTTTGAAAAGGACTTAACTAAATAGAAATAATCGTACATTAAAGTTAAGTCTAAACCATTTTCCTCGTGGAATTAACCCCAACCTAATAGTTGGGTTCTTTACTTGATACGACTGCTTATACTTCTTTGGGGAGGTATAATTTGAGCATATTCTTACACGAGAGCCACTAGAGTAAAGAGATATCACCTTTATGGTTGAAGTTTCTATAAGAGCTGTGTTGACTCCCCTTCGAGATTATATTGATGATCTTGCTACTAGCGTCACAGCCTATGAGAGCAGGTAGGTGAAGAGTTCTGAGGTTTTAGATTAGAATATTGTGGTAGACGAATTGAGGAAGGATGTATTCCATTTGAAGTCTACCAACTTCATATCATTGATTGCGGTTGCAGATGATGAAGATGCTCATGAGACTTCAGAGATTCCTCCAACTATAACCTGAGAAGGACATAGTGGGGTTGTCGGAGTTGATGATTTAGATGTTGAGACTGATTTAGAGTAGAAAGATGTACAAGAGGAGAGTATTGTTAGAGATCTATCTCATCTTAGAGAGGCTAAGGGAGACCTTGGAGACTTCGTTGTGACTGAAGATATCATGATAGATCTCGCAATACATGCATCAATGGCATGTGCACCTTTTTCTACTCCAAGAAAAGTTGAGATTTTTTAGGAAACTCTAGGCATTCAGGCTTCAGTCAAGGCTATTGCACCTGACATTGATGCCTCGATAGATGGAGCGACTTCCTGGACATGATCCGTTCTTTATCTCTCTCTCTATCTTATTGTGATTTACTTTATGGATATTTTTATATCATTTGCATTTGAGGGGATATAGTTTTTATTTGTTGTGGGGTGAGACCCATCTTTCGTGGGCTATTAGTAACTCATGTTTTTATGTATATATTTGGGTTGTTATTTTTTTATTGTGTTGTATACTGCTTTTTGCGAATGTTTGAGCTTGTGTCTCCTTGTGTTTTAAACTGCAAATATTTAAACCACCAAAAAAATTCTTCTTTCCGCCATTTCTTGAATGTACTTGAATATTAATGTTCTTAGGCAAATTTTACTCTCTGTTTGATCGATACCGATGACTTGGACAATGCTTGCAATCAAACTAACATGAATGTGCGGCTACAACGATGCCAAATGAAGTTTCATAGACAATATGTAAACTCTTTGCATCTCGTTGTGGTTAGCCAATTATCAAATTGTGTTTCTTGTGATGAAAATTGCATACTCGCGAAAGTGTGGAGTCTTCAATTTGGTGTCAATGCCTTGTATGATGAGCATACCGTGAACCATACATGATGACATCTAGAGTTTGCATTGTTATTCTAGTAGACTAAGTGATACTAATTCATGATATTATCTTAGGCCCCGTTAAAAGAGTGTGAACCAATTTGACATATAACTCTCTTGTGGCTTTCCTTGTGAGTGTGCGAACCTCTTTTTAACACCCCTTGAATTTTAGCGTTTCGTGAATGATACTTGACGTCTCCTAATCTACCTATAATACGATTGATTGGTGGTTGGATAAATATCAAACATAGTCTAAACGCCTAAGTTGGGGTGTGTTGAAAATAGAAGGCAAGTGAAAGAGTAAAAAAAAGTCTCCTTTAATCCATGGTGTTGAGAAAAATGGAACCCCTCCATAAAAAAATATAGAGAGAAAAAAAAGGAAAAATCTAAGAGAAAAAAATAACGAAAAAGATAAATTCATGGAATATTGTTATGAAAATACAAAAAGAATTGGGTCTTGTGAACAATCCATGAAAAATGAATAAAGGGATGATTTTTGAGAACAAGAGAAAATAATGAAGAAAGGACAATAGAATTGTTATGAGCACCATATCTCATGAGGATAAAAGTCACCTAGCCTAAATGATCTTAGCTATAAACTCTAGCCCACTACAAGCCTTAAAAAACCTTTTTGATCTTGAGTGAAAGGAAATGAAAGTAGATTGGAAAAAATGGGTAAACCTAATGGTTAATTCATGCATTGTGTTAATATTTATGAGTGTGAGCGTTGAAATTGATTTTGAAACTTTAAATTGTGAATCATTGTGTGTTAATATGGAATTATTATTTATGTGAGGGAATTTGATCACTTTGGTTGAGCTTGAACTTCCATTTGAATGTATAGTGAGCTTGAAAATCTTTTGATAATGGTGTGTCACAACATAAGTATTTGAGTTCACATTTGATCCTCTCATGAGTGAGTTCAGTCATGTTGTGCTCATTAATGATTGAGTCTTCTGTAGAACTATCTGAGACATCCTCTTCGAACTGTTGAACTTTAGGACAAGCAAAAGATTAAGTTTGAGGTGTTGATAAGTCCATGATTTGTACTCATTTAGGGCTACATTTAGATATATTTTGTGTCCTCAAATGCATATTTTTTCTCAAAAACAGAAAAAATACCCAAAAGTTTTAGGTATATAGACTTGGAGACAAAGCATGAAAAAATGAAGCAAAAAGGAACCAAGGCAGCAGAAAGATTAAAAAAATAAAGACCTAAGGATCGTTGAACTTGTTCGGCATATCATCAAAAGGTCTCATCCTTGACTTTTGTTCGAGTGAGCTAATCCCTTAAGGAAACGATGAAATGGGTGCTGAAAAGCAACAATCGTCGTGTCACCGAGCTGTTTTCCGAAGCAGTACCATGTCCCCAATGATGCAAACTACAAAGATTTTGTAGGCTAGTGCAAGATGACGATAAACATAGCAAAGGTAGAATCCCCGAGTGCATTAATTATCCTAGCTAACTGCGCCTAGTGGTCCTTCTCAGCACAACTTTTGAAAACTATAAATACTTGTTAATATTTTTAGCTTACAATCAAATTGTGTAGTTTATAATAGTAATTTTCAGACTTAGCTTCTATTTTGAGTTTTTTAGAGCTTTTGGGAAACTTCTCTCTTGAACCTTGAAGACTTGAAGATCTTACCTTGAAGAAATTCGGAGTGGGTGTTGGAAGTCTTCATCCTAGACTCGTTCGAAGTGACAATAAATTATCCCTAGTGGATGTTATCTTTTAGCTTTCTTAGGAGAGGAGTTTTAAAACTAAGACTGCTAAATTGATAGCCAGTGGTTACTTGGTCGTCATGATTTAGCTAGAGAGAGTGAATCCCAGTCCATCTCCCTGACTTTCAGCTCGAGCGAGTAATTGGGATAAGGAAGAGGTTGTGCTTAAATTCTTCACTCGGTGTTTGAGAGAAACCCAGTTGATTCAGGGTAAGTTGCTTGAGGGAGAAGATACCCCACCAAAGTCTAGCCTAGTCACTATATTCAACGATATACTATCAATAGAAATAACCCTAATGTGTCTTTTATTTCATATTACGATCACATACCCAAGAATATTGTTTCCCCATTAATCTCTCTCTCTCTCTCTCGTGTCAACACCTCTAATTTAAAATGTTTTCATTCAATACTTTCTCGTAGCTATGAATAGTATGGTATGATTTGTGCTTGCATGAATCATTTACAAAATCATTCCCTATGGAAACGATGTAAACCCTTTGTT
This sequence comes from Solanum habrochaites, assembly GCA_027704765.1. Lineage (NCBI taxonomy): Eukaryota > Viridiplantae > Streptophyta > Magnoliopsida > Solanales > Solanaceae > Solanum > Solanum habrochaites. The sequence continues at coordinate 34,194,074 of JAKWJA010002498.1, read as the reverse complement.
GGGTTATATATCAAGTAACGACCGTCCACGCTTAATATTAAATGAAGTGGATTTGATGACATTGATCAGTCTACCATTAGCTCTTGTGATAGTGGGGTCACATTAGAAAGTGTGATATATAGAGGAATGGTGATACAAGTTTAGAAAAGTATGAGCAATTATATTCAAAATATTCTCCAGATATGATAGAATTGATAACAATATTCATAGTGTTTTCCTTGACATCGCTTGTGCCTTCCATGGATTTTTTCTGGGTGACATTAACAAAACAATAAATGCGTGGGGTTTTTATTCTGAAAATGCAATTTCAACCTTAGTCCAAAAGAAGTTTCTCCAAAGGGATATGCATTGTTTGGTGTTTCATGATCTAGAAAGGGATATGTGAACATAAATAATTTACATAATTCACCTCGAGACTTAACAAAATGCAGTAGACTCTTCAAACCTCAAGATGTCCATGACGTTTTGCAAGGAAATAAAGTTGGTAAATTTCATCATCTTTATTTTTGTTATACTTTCTTTCAAAAAAAATTTCATTTAATGTGATATACAAATTGCTTATAATTTGATGTCACTACAAGAAACTTGTAGTTTTTAATAATAAAAAAAGAAATATCCATGAATTTGGTTTGAATTTGCATCGACATTTCTCCATTAGTTTTTGGGAAATACAAATTAATGGATGAATATACTTTTCTTCATATTTTTGTGCTAGAAATAAATCGAGGAAATTTGTTTATTTTCATTCTGATATAATCAATTTACTTAAATGATACAACATAGTTTTTATTTTCATATTTGGGCTATTTGAATTTAATTCAAATTCTAGGTTTTAAATTTTTAATGAAACTCAATATGGGTAAAAAGAACTCATTTTCAATAGAAATAAAAAAAGACTTTTGTTAATTAATAATTACAGTACTGAAAATGCTAAAATTTGACTCACTTTGTTAGGTTGCTAATGACTTCTTAAGAAAGAATACAGACGCACTTCATCGGTTAAATTTCACACAAAAATATTGAGAAGCCCTCAAAAAGAAATTTTTTTTTTTTTTAAAACAAATCAATGTTCATCTGTATTATTTTATATATATTATCTTACAAAAACGAACAGACAAAGATTGAAAAATGAGGACAAGTTTGATGAGTTGTGTATGTGTTTTGCTGAGTATTTATAAAGACATAGAGGAGCATCATGACATATTTGATTTCTTGAATTATTATTTTATAAAGTGCCAAAAATTCCCCTCAACTATTTGGATCGATTTTAAACTACACTCCAACCATCTTTCAGCCATAAAATTCTCATGTCACTCACATTTTGGCGAAAACAAATACCTTTATTTCTAATTGGCCAACACTATTAAGGTGTATGTAGGGTAAATTTACACCAAATTACATATGTTAAGGGAAAATTGGACCCTCATCAATAAGAATAATTTGAAAAGACTTTGGGTTCGGACTAAGTTTAAAATAATAAAAGTTAAACCACGCTACTTCTACACTCACCCACCCCCACCTTGTAACACCTTGGAAGTTGGAAAGTCAAATTTGAAGGAAAACTTGCAGAATTTTTACTGAATTGGTGAACTACGAGTTCAATATATGGACTATAGGAATACCTAAGAGCAATAAAAAGGAATAGTTGATATTTGAGATTTGATTTTGGAACTTCATGTTTTTGAAGTTTGAAGTACGACTTGGAAAGACGAACCATAGGGACTTTGATGAGTCGTAGATAGACGTTGTGTAAATGATTGAGATTTTATTTAAAAATCAGTCCTATATATGGATTTTACAGGTCGTAGAATGGGTTTCATAGAGATATACACAGTTAGTGATATTTTTCAGTTAATGTTGATGTCTACAGATCGTAAAAAATTTAGACGGATGGTTTGAAGGTTTCGTAGAAAGTAAGTTGAATTTGAATTTCAAGATCTGGTTCTACGTTTGACCAGTACAGACCATAGAAATTTCTATGAAACCGTAGCTCCAAACCGTACAAGCCATCCAACAATTATATTTTAAGGGTATGTGCATCTTTTCCTATCCATTAAATGTGTATACTATATCATTTTACCCCTATATCTAAATCCTATAACTACGCTTCTACTCCTAAAACTACCCCTACTCTCACATTCTCTAAGATTACTAATCCCATTCAAATTCATCCCCTCCAAATTCTTTCAAGTCTCATGAAAGAAGAAGATAAGGTTTCTCAAGTCTCATTTTCAGTATTGCTTCTAGACTTTGAATAGAAATCTATGTAGAGTTTCATCAATAGGTTCCATTAACCTATTAAGCCGTAGAGTTTTCTCAATTCTCCAAGTTCAATTTCATCGATTTGACTTAGGTTGAAGTAGAACTGGATTGATTCAATTGTTTGATTTTGATCTTATCATAACATTTTTTGAGTCAATTAAATGCTTTTCAATTGATTTAAATTGTATCCATGTAATTTTCTTGATTTTGATTTTGAACTCTTAAAGGCATGAGTTCTTGAAAAAGCTATGAATCTATGAATAATGTTTTTATGAAAACTAAGCAAGAATTATGAAAATGAATGTTTTATATGTCACGACCGGGGAGCAGGCCCTAGAAGTAACACACCGTACTCGACCTATATGAGGTCTTATACAGGCCCATAGACATCTTTCATTGCATAATAGTAAAACAGCGAAAAATTTAAAACTTTTCATAGCACATCATATGCTAGAATTATCAATTCATATACATATAAATATCAAAAGTACATAACTCAACTCTAAGTTTCTTTGACATCTTAAGACATAACTCAATAGAATAAAATAGGGATACGACCCTCAACAACATAAAATATAAGTCTAATCTATTATATAACCTTAAAAAAGCATCTTTACATAGGCAACCGTTGAATAATAGGGGTTACTTTACTTGAAATTGGGAGATCTATCCAACCTCTTTAATTAGGAGTCATCCAGTAGCCATCAACACCTACACTTTGTATAAAAAATTGAAGAAGAATGGTATTAGCACAAGAATGGAATAAGCATGGAAACCATTCAAAAACATGTTTTTAAAGAGGACATTTCATTTGAAGTCATAAAACATTGTTTTGGTAAACTTCAAGAACATAGACCCATATTAAGCACAATATAGTTCACATATATCAGATAGACATGGATACTATTTATATTAACACATAAAACCATTTATCATACTTTGAGGCATATTCAATATATACAATGCATTACTTCTATTTTAATCTTACTTCTTTCCATAAGTAACCCTCAAGTGTACTTAGTACAATGTATCACACTGAGGTCACCTTAAAATAGTATTTCATAGATATGCTTTATGCACACAACCACATATATTCATAAGTCTTAAGGACATCATAGGTCTCAATTTCACATAAGAACCATAACCTAAGACAACTTCTAAGTCACACTAGTGCCATGTATAGGTATCATCCAATAATGATACTTCCACCAAGTGTACCTAGGAATTCACCCTAGACTAGTTATAACAAACTTAACAGGTCATAACACCTTTATTTATAACTAGACATAAGGCACATACTTCATATCATCATATAATTACTCTTTTTATTTTACTACAATCTTAGTCATAACACATTTAGTTCATAACATATTAAACCATCCTCATAACCCCTTCACAAGCTTACTTGTGCCATGTACACATTGTTTCCCATACCCTCTACATATACTAAGTAAACCCATTAGTTCAATTCACATGCTTAAGCATAATTCATATCTTTACATAGTGAAGTGACTTAACATACATTCATACGATTCATACGTAACATCACATAAGTCTTACTTGTATAAAAGTACTAATCTTATCCACTCTTGGAGTTCAGTAGTGCAATGCATGGGTAGGGCCATAGTCCTACTTATACTAAGTAACCTCATCAAGGAGTTGTGATTAGAGTCCATAATATTATCTTAGTTCATTTATTACTTTGGTATACATAGACATAATCGACATAGACCATGGGAGCTACATGGAATTTGTTGTCCTCCTCCCACAAAAAAAAAAAAAGAGAGCGTTAACGCTTGCCTAAGGTGTAACCAATAATACATAACTATTTAGGTGTAATCCACAAGCTATAACCAATGGGGGCACGTATTTAAGGAACATGGAGATTACCAGAGCAGAGGATTCCATCTCATGATATAAAATCTATGTTCGAAACCTGGACTTGCTAAACGTGAAGGTTCTCTTGTGCAAATCCGTACTTAATAAACGTGAAGCCCCCACTCTGATTTGTCATGTTCACTCGGTATAAGGATCTAACTCCCTTTTAAATATAGTTAAGTTATTAATGCATTAGTTCATAAAGAAGGCTTTAGGAGCTTTCTCATTTATACGTCATATTGCTAAAAGGTTTGTAAGATGAGAATTTCCTTTCATCATACACCCTACTTCATGTGAGAATGTCCTTTCAAATATTCATACAATCATACATCATGTGCGTGTGCATACAATCTGAGATCTACCTTAACATAACACTACTATTCACACATATTCATAACATTATTAATCATATACTTACATGCATAGAAATAGGTAATGATGCATAGGGGAACTACCCTCTCCTTAGTCATCATGAATCTACCCTAATCATAGTCATACATGAAGTTTGTGTGTGCACATTAGTCAACATGATCACATAATGGCTACAACCTAACATTGAAGAAGCCATTCGCTAAAGATCACAACACATGTACAACATTCCTCAAATATCAAGTCATACAGACATATAGAGTATTAAGGACTATAGAATACACACGCACATTACATCATAGGAGACAAGAACATATTCAATCATTAGAATAGAAGACTCCTAAAAAACTCTGACCGCACATTTATAAAGGGTTCATACAGGTAGGGGTCATACAACAAAAGTTTTCTTAAATATTATCAATCTAGACCACCTATAACCCTAATATGATCATTAAATATACACAACATCATCCACCTACCTAGATCATGGAACTAGTGTGGAGGACTATTCATATACATCACGTAACATCAATTCTCTTAAACATAATATTAGAATCAAGGCTAAATCCTTTAACTTTTTGTAAACATGGAAATCATCATATAAATTCATTTTTCATCTGTTTCCTTAAAGAACATGATCATAACATAGAAACATGTATAAGAATGTAAACACCGCCACCATAAGTGGATCATACCAACAATCACAATTCAATTTACATTCTATGATAATAAGAATAAATATGTCAGCTTACAAAATATCAAAGCTAATGATAATATTAATAAATTATCAACAATTAATAATCAATCAATATATATAAGACAAGGATTAATTATTATACTATAATCAAATAACAGTTGAATCATAATCTAATCAGAATCACAAGACCCATAACATATCATAATTTGGGAGGATAAAGCGATCATGGGTTGTTAAAGGAGTTAGATTGAAAATCATGTTAAAACAATATATTAATAATATATTCAACGTTAGAATTCCTTTGAAATTACTTTAACAATGAACCTATGGCTAGATTGAGCGATTGTATTTTTTACTTAGAATCATGTTTGAAAAAGCTTTCAAAGGACTACATAGATGAATGGTAATGTAAGGATGAAGGATTACCATACATTACATTATGAAGATCATAAAATCTAAGAGGAAATCTCAAAGAATCCACCTCCATAACTTGTTCTTGAACTTCATCTTCAATGGGGGTTTTTTGGAGAGTTTGGTTTCAGAGGGAAAAATTAGATTTGAAGAATGAGTTCTAATTAAGGTTAAAGGTATACAAACTAACTTAAAAAAGATAAAATCAGTTAAACAAACCGTATATAGCCTAATTATTACGTGGGATGAATTTCCTATTCACCCCAAAAGTGGACAATGTGCAGGCAGTGGAGGTTGTAGCTCAAACGATGTCCATGGACCACAGGGCGTCGATGGAGTGATGGGCTGTCATGCACTCCGTCGATGGTGATTGAGGCTCCCTTATTGGGGGATGATCTCACACACCTAAGTGTGGAGCAATTCCCTAGTTGATGGGGACATCGATCAGAGTACTGGGCATCGTGGCGTAGACTGATACTAACAAGGCAATCTACTGCTAACTTTCGGGTCCTCCTCAAGAACCCTTTGGGTCTAAGGTATAACATAAAACATACCAAAGCATACTAGAACAATAGAATATCTAAGGTCTTACTTTATAATATCTAGGACAATCTTGGACGTTTGACCTCCAAACCACTTCAAATAAAGTATACACATTGTAAAATACTTAATTAACATGTTATTAACATTTTAGGAACATGTGAGGCTCTACACACCTATAATAATTTTGTGGGTCTTTACATTATAATCCTTGTTTATTTAAGATAAGTATAAATGAACTTGTGAAATCATATTCTCACATAATAAGGAATCGTGATTGGTGAAAGGTTTTCTCACACATGCATGGTACATGATTCAAGGAGTTTCTATGATGACTTTAGATTGGACTAGTGTGTTAGTTTTTTTTTCCATATATGATTTTATGATTATGAAATTTACTACTTTGTAGGGATCTAACCTAGCATTAAGAGAACTTTGATGTGGAGGCCTAATTATGATAGTCTCTATTAGCGGTTTCAAAAATGATCCCAAACAAAGGTAACCCACCCAAAATTTTAAGGAGTTGGACTCAAGATAATTCAAAAATTGGGTTCAATATGAATCCATTCAAGCCTAACCCATTTTGCAAAATCATTAATTGAGCCTAATTCAATCTCAAATATAAACCCGTTCTAAAATTCTTAACTAAGATATGTTCCGATATCAAAGTTATAAATTATTATCTATTTAACATATTTTAGGATTTATCTATCTATTTGTTAAATTGTAAAAAAAAATCTTGAGTTTAATTTCAAATTCTGATTGTAAAAGTTAAATATCATTATTTTATAATCATTAGGATTAATCGGTTCTAATTGAGAAGGTCAAGACCCCCATTTTGAACCCATTTGAACCCAATCCGTTTGAGGTCATTAATATCCTTCAAGGCATTATGATCATGAAGGAGTATGCTTTGAAGTTCATTCAATTGGATACGTATGTCCAACTATGGTTGCCAACTTTAGGGAAAGGATTAGTCAATTTATTTTGGTTGTGTCTTACTCGGTCAAAAAGTGTGTCGTATCACGATATTGATTAAATAGATGGATATCACCCTTTTGATGATACATTCAGAAAATTTTTAGAGGATAAACATAAGGAATGGGATAGAGAGTGCAATAGAAAAAGGACCGGTGATGGTGACTTTTCTCATTAAAGATCTGGTAGGCATAAGTGTCCTTAATATCACTAAAAGTTTTCTACTCAAGGTTCTTCTAATGCTCCGGTTCCTAGGTTCAACAAAGATAGGGTTCCGAACGCTAAGACTCAAAGAGGTGGTGGAAATTGATCTTCTATATTTACTTGCATCAGGTGTGGAATGAACCATGATGTCAATTTTTTGGCCAATATAGATGGTTTCTTTGGTTATGGAAAGAGTAGTCTTAATGTAAAGGATGATTCTAGGAAAGCTCAGTCTATTTGTTCCGATTCAGGTTCTCTGAAGAATTTTTTTTTATTCTTTTCAAACACGACATGATCACTAGGGTTCTCCAGATGTTGTGACCGGTATGCTGGATGTCATTAATTTTGATAGTTATGCTTTGCTTGATCCAGACACTATTTCTTATTTTTTTACTCCTTATGTAGCCATGGGATTTTCTATTTTTCCGAAAATCCTTTCTAATACCTTTATTGTCTCTATTCCTGTCGGTAATTCTTCTTATTTTAAGAGTTTATATGAATTTCCTTATCTCTGTTTCTTATAGAATCGCTCATGTTGATCTTGTAGAGCTTGAAATGTTATATTTTGATGTTATTTATGGGATATATTGTCTTCATCCATGCTTTGATTCCATATATTGTAGAATCGATTGGTAACAGTCAAGGTTTCGAATGAACCTATCATGCTATGTGAAGAAGGATATTGTGTTCTTATGGGTCAATTCATATATTTCTGAAAGGCTAGGAAAATGATTTCTAACGGCTGCATTAATCATCTTGTTCGGGTTACGGATATAGATTCTGAAACCCCAGCCCTAAAGTGACTCCGAATTGTAAAAAAGTTTCTGAAAGTGTTACACATTGATTTCCTAGTATTTCTCCCGAAAGGGAAATAGACTACGATATTGACCTTCTCCTAGATACATATCTTATTTCTATTCCACCTTACTTATGTAGTTTGTAAAATTTAAGGAATTAAAGGATCAGCTCAGTTACTTTCTTGATAAAGGTTTATTAAAATCAAGTTTCACATATGGAGTGCTCTATTTTGTTTGTTAAAAAACCAGTTCTGTCGAAATGTGCATTGACAATTTTTAATTGAATAAGAATACCATTATGAATATGTCACACTCGGGTCCGAGACCGACCGTAGATGAGACCGGCGTCGTTAACATCTCAGAGGTCGCAGACAAGCCTCTTCTTAGATTTCATCATAATCATATAGTTAAATTTAGCAGAAAATTTAAAACTTTGTAACTTTGATAGAGTGAACTTAGACTTCATATAATTTCTGCATAAGAGTGATAAACTAATAGCTCAAACTAAACAACCATCTATTAGTATATTGAACAAATGAAAAAAAGAATTCATAATAATATTAATAGCTGCCAAATTGACCTTAATATAAAAGCTTGAACAATGTTTTAAAGGAAATTCTAGGGACAACATCCACTAGCTATGTCTAATCTACTAAAGCTAGAATATAAGCGTAGGCATCCTCAAACTCAAGAGGACCTACAAAAGTTTGGAGGTACTAGTCCAAACGGCTTCACCTGATTCTTCAATATTCTTCAAGGACCTGCACCTATAAAAATAATAATTGTATATGGGTTAGTACACACTTGTACTATGTATAGGTGTATGCACATAAACACATAAGGACTATGCATGATCAAGGAAAGCTCTTCCTAAACAACATTCCATTTTGGAAAGTGAAGTCACTTTATTTTCCTGATTCGTTATTTATGAATCATGCTATGAATATGACATATTTTCATGCCTTTTTAAAGCACACTACTCATTTTCTATATGAAAATAAGACCTTGAAATCATGAACATAATTTTAGATCAACTAGATCAAAAGTTAATATTTTTGTTCCCCCTTAATCCGAGAGCTCCCGTTCCCATACTTAGTTTATTTTTTTGTGTTTTCTTCTTTTTGTTTTGTAGTTTTATGAACTCCTTTGATCCCATGTTTTACTTACTAGTGAAATGATTAAATTTAGTCCCTTTCCTACATTGAATCCCATAAGTGATCCAAAATACTAAGGAAATGATTTGACTACCCTATTTACAAGTTATTCTTTCCATTCTTCTTAAATTGGCATGAGTCGTTATAATCCAATCTTTATTAGCTATGCCCATTATTTTGTTTTTTGCATAATATAAAGATGTTGAAGCATATATTTATTGGTTATGCCCATTATTTTATCATTTGCCCCCTTTATTGGCATAAGCCTGTAACTGCTAAAACTTCATTCTTATCAAACATTGATGATTTGATATACTTATGCTTTTGCTTACTTAATTCACTTTGATGTTATCTTTCTTATTTTCTTTCTTTCCTTGTTTCTTTCTTACTTACTTTCTTAAAGAAATCTATAGCATTTATCAGACATAGATCATGTGAGCTAACATGAAATCTTGTGTCTTTCCTACACTGAAAAAAGGTGGTTCACTACCGAAACTGAAATAGAATACTTCCTAACTTTCTTAGGTGGATCCACTAGCTAGTAACTTATGCTGGCAACATAGTTCAAAACCTAGTATATATTGGAGACTCTTATCCACTTTGGTGGTAGTCTCATCTCATTAGGATTACATGTGCTTGCACAAGCTCATTGATAGTCTATCGTGGCTTAGCTCAATTTCTTATACATTACAACTTTTAGAGTTGACTCATACATTATGGAAGCTTGTTCTCTTATGAGGTATGCTTATCTTAATGAATGACTTTTCACCCCTTGTATACTTGATGAATGTGAAGTTAAATCTTACATTATCATTATTGTGTGAATGAGACTTGTCTCATGATTTCTAACATCCTCTTATATGAGTATGTTTAACATAATTATTTAGGTGCAAGTGCAACTTGTATCACTTCCTTTAACACCCCATTCTTGGTGAATTTCATGAATCATAAGTTTTAATGTTATTTCATTACTCATCTTATCTTGTTCAATATTATTTGGTAGTCTTGTACCATTCTTTGTGAAAGTTGTAAGGACTTATTTAATGTGCTACTATGTTCACAAGTTCATTTAGATAGGGTATATTGGTAAATGTCCCAATCATTGGCATACCCTAGGTTATGAGTTCATTGAGTTACAACTTGTCAAGTAAATCATTAACATGTATTTGGTCTTACAAGAAATATCATAATTTACATTGGGCATATATGATTTGTATGACTTAGTCATTAGCCGACTTTATATCATTTTTTTGGAAATAACATTGCTAGCCAATTTATTGGAATAAACCAAACTTTCCCTAAACACTTGTCATGATATTCTAACCAACCAAGTCAATTAAATTCATGTATATACTATAATAATCTCATCATTTAAAGCATCCAACTTTTAATCATAAGAACAATTCAGTTCTTAATTTGGCCAAGCTATAAAGTTGATTTGGCATTGAAGACTCATTAATTAGCTTTGATTGATATCTTATTTATTGTTATAAACATTGCATTCCAAGCACCTACAAATATATGTACTATAAAACAAAAGTAGTAATTGAAAACCTTCATTCCTTTCAAAAGTAAACTTAATTTCATAGATGACTCATAAAACTTTCATCTTCTCGAACACAATTAGGCATTAATTATACGGGTCTAACCTATAGGTCTAATTCGAAATTATCAAATCATATAAAGGTACAAAAAATTATCAGTTAGAACCACATACCAACTACATTCTCAAGATTTTGCGTTATAAATACTACTAGAATCGGAAATAGGGAGAACTAGGGAGATGAACATTCCAAATTTCATAAGGAAACCCTACTTTTAGTTTTATTGAATTAAAAATGTTTGAAAAGCCTCCTAGAAAAAGGAATTCAAGAGAGAAAACCCATACCTTACTGTAGAATTTAATCTATGAAGATCACCATGTACTTTATTTGCACGAAAGTCTTGAAGAATCTGCCTTGAAATCGCCTAAGCTTACATTTGTTCACTGTTTTTCAGTCTAGAGGTTTTCTACTTGATAAACGTGAGTCTAGGTCTTAGTAATTGAATATTGACTATTTAAACTGAGTCTTATTAACTTAATTAAATAAATCAATTAGCTTATTTCCAAAACGCCGCTCCTAAATTGACTAAAAATAGGAGAACATTTGACTTAGCCAAATCTAAAAATTTGCTAAGTGTTTCGGCTTTGACCATGAATTTGCATTAATTAATTAAGTTGATAATTTAATTAACTAAGTGACCCAGGGTAATTACTAATGTTCCATTAAGTCACTAGGACCATAACTAACCCCTTTGGACCATCCTAGGTTAGGTACTAGCATGTTTCTTGAGTTAGTTACTCGGCTAGTGTCACCTTGTTAGGTCTTAGGATTTTTCGTACACTAGTTAGTTTATTTTAGTTAGGACTAGGTTAGTTAGCTAGTTATGTAAGTTAATTAGAGCCTAGAGTTTGTTAGGAAGCTATGCCCCTGGTGGCTTAAGCCTTTTCGCGCGCCTTCCCTCTAACCACTATAAACGAATTTGCTTGGGCTTGGTTGATTTTCTCTTGGCCGGTTAGCACATGTGCTTGCACATGTGTTGTTGAACACTTCTTGTCATCTTGTCCCAAGGATCCTCATTATTTCCTTGGTCATTGCCTAATCCACATGATCATTTTAAATGATAATTTGCTATGATACTTAAGCTTGACACTTGCATGCCTCGTACCTAATGTGTAAGCAATGAAATCAAAACTTTTAGCTTAGGGTCTTCATTGTAGGTAAAATTCCTAAACAATATTGGATTGGATTATTTGAACATCAAAGTATATCTTAATTTACTTGTTAATACATAGAAATTGGCTAACACCCTTAAGTCAATATTCTCATACATGCCCAATATTACTCAAGATTGGGCATTGGGATGCCTATGTAACTCAATACATGTTCTTAAAACCTAATAGATTGTTTATTAGACAAGTACATTTTTTGGAGTGTTACATTATCCTCCCCTTAGGAATATTCATCCCCGAATGACGCTACACATCATTTTGAATCAAAGTGGATATTTTTGAAAATACATTAACATACTTGAAACTTTACTCTTTGTGAATATTTGATTCAAAACATACTCTGGATGATGCACACACTCAACATGAATGCAAGCATGAATTCATATTAACTCATATAATGCAAGTATAAAGCACACAATTATGGACTTAAAACACCAAAACCTACTAATGCACTAAAATTTAGGGTTTCATAAACAAAATCAGACTTAGAAAGAGTATATCTAACCTCAAGAACTGAACAAGTGAGGGTAATAGGATCTCATGTCAGCCTCGACATCCCATGTTGCTCTTTCAACAAGGTGGAACCTCCATAACACCTTTACGGTTTCAACCTCCTTGTTTCTCTGCTTCTACACTTGGCGATCTAAAATTTTAACTAGAGCCTCTTCATAAGAGAGGTTCTCATCGACTCCTAAACCCTCAACAGGTAGGATAGATGTTGGATCACCTATACCCTTTTTATGTATTGAAACATGAAACACTGGATGAATAGAAGCCAAGTCATTAGGTAACTTCAGCTCATAGGCAACATCCCCTAGTCGTAGTAAGATCTCATAAGGACCTATATATCTCAGACTCAACTTCATTTTTTACCGAACCTCATCACCCCATTCATGGTTGATATCTTCAAGTAGACTTCATCACCTACCTCGAATTCAAAAGCCCTTTATGTATTATCAGCATATGATTTTTGACGACTGTAAGCAGTAGCCAATCTATCACTGATCATTCTCACCTTTTCCATAGACTCATGTATGATCTCAGGGACAAGGATGGAAGACTCCCCTACCTTAAACCACCAAACTGGGGACATAAATATCCTGCCATACAAAGCTTCAAAAGGTGCCTTCCCGATACTGGAATAGTAGCTATTATAAGAAAATGCAATCAGTGGAAAGTGATCATCCTAACTCCCCTTGAAGTCTATAACACATGCTCTCACCATGTCTTCAAGGGTTTGAATAGTACGTTCTGCTTGTCTGTCCATCTGAGGATCAAAAGTAGTATTGAGCTTCACTTATGTACCCAAGCTCTTTTGGAAAGATCTACAAAAGTGAGAAGTGAACTGGGCTCCCCAATCCAAAATGATATATAAAGGGATCCCATGATACCTCACTATCTCATTAATATAGAGCTTGGCATAATCTTCAGCCCTATAAGTAGACTTCACAGGAATAAAGTGAGCAAACTTAGTCATCCTATTAACAATGACCCAAATTGAATCATGGAATTTCCTTGTCTAGGAAGACCAACCACAAAGTCCATATTAATATCCCCCACTTCCATTTTTGGATCTCAATCGACTGGGTAAGACCTCTAGGCTTAAGGTGTTCGGCCTTAACCTATTGGCGATTGGGGCACTCCTCCACAAACATAGAAATATCTCGCTTCATACCTTCCCACAAATAGATCTCCTTGAGATCATGATACATTTTGTATGGAACCTGGATTAATAGAAAACCTGGAGCCATTAGCCTCTGCAATAATATTAGTTCTTAGATTATATATATTGGGCACAAAAAATCTGCCCTGGTATCTGAGCACACCATTCACCCTAGGGAGAATAATTCATTCAACTTATTCAACACCAAGTATTTTAACTCCATGAGTATTGGGTCAAGATGTTGCTTCACCATAAAATCTACAACAAAGGAGGATTCAGAACTGGAATGAACTGAAACACCCCTGCATAGTGTATCTACGAGCCATACACCTAACCTAGCCAATTGGTTTACCCCTTTAACTAGCTCCTTATTCTCCTCATCAATATGAGACACAGTGCCCATGCGCTATCGACTCAAAGCATCATCCACTACATTGGCCTTGCCTGGGTGATAGTGGATACTAATGTCATAATCCTTGAGCAGCTCTAGCCATCTTCTTTGACAAAGATTCAATTTTCTCTGCGTAAAAACATATTGGAAGACTTTTATGGTCACTAAATACATCAACATGTAAACCATATAAGTAATGTCTCCAAAGTTTTAACGCAGATACCACAACAGCTAACAAAAGATCATGGGTAGGGTAATTTTCTCGTGGATTTTTAACTATCTTGACGTATATGCAATCATCTTTCCATCCTGCATAAGAACACATCCCAAACGTAATCGGGAAGTATCTTAGTACAGAACATACCCTTCACCACTCCTCGACAATGTGAGAACTGGGGCTGAAGTGAGTCGGTCTTTGAGCTCTTCAAAGATCATTTTACAAGTTTCAGACCACTTAAACTTCGCCTTCTACTTTGTTAAAGCTGTAAATAGAGCAGCAATAGCGGAAAAGCCCTCAACAAACCTGCGATAGTAATTATCCAAACCCAAGAAACTCTTGATATCTATAGGAGTGAGGGGTCTTGAACTGTTCTTTACCGACTCAATCTTTTTTTGGATCAACCTCTACACCCTGGTTAGATACCACATTACCGATGAAGGTCACTAATCTCTGCCAAAACTCTTATTTCCCGAATTTCTCATACAACTGATGTTCCCTGAATACTTGCAATGTCATTCTCAAATGATGTTCATGATGTTATCTAGTCTTAGAGTATATGAGGATGTCATATGAAAATACTATGACAAAAGAATCAAGGTATTCATGGAAGACCTCATTCACAAAATCCATAAACGCGACTGGTGCATTAGTGAGACCAAATCAAATGACAAGAAACTCGTAATGACGAGACCTAGTACGGAAGGCAGTCTTAGGAATGTTCTCTTGTCTCACTCTAAGATTGGTGATACCTGACATGATATCTTTTTAAGAAAAGAAACTTGAACCTTTTAGTTGATCAAATAGGTCATCAATTTTGGAAAGAGGGTGTTTGTTCTTTATTGTGAATTTGGTTAGTTGCCAATAATCGATACACATTCTAAGGGTTCCATCCATTTTCTTAACGAAAAACATTAGATCACCCAATGGGGATATGATCGGCTGGATGAAGCCCTTATCAAGTAGATCTTTTAACTGCAACTTCAACTCTTTGAGTTCATATGGATCAATTCAATAGGGAGGAATTGAAATTGGTTTGGTATAAGGATCTAAGTCAATACGAAAGTCAATTTCATGTTCAGGAGGGATTCCTGGTAAATCCTCCGGAAAGACTTCTTGAAACTCATTCACTATGGAAAGAGATTCTATGGAAGGAACTTCATGTTCTAAGTCATTGACTCAAACTAAGTGGTATAAATACCCCTTAGATAACATCTTATTGTATTTAAGATGCAGAACTATTTGGCCTGTTGGATTTGAATTACGCCCTTTCCATTCAAGCTCTAACTCATTAGGAAACCAAAACCTTACTACCCTATTTCGATAGTATATGGTGGGATATAATTTATTGAGACAATCCATGCTGAAAGTTATATCAAAGTCAAGCATGGTTAATTCTATTAGGTCAGTAGAGGTAACTCTATCAAGAACAATTATTGGACAATTTCTATATACTCTTGCAGCCCTAATGTTTTCTCCTATGGGAGTACTAACTAGAAAAGGTTCATGCAAAATCCCAGGAAGCAAGTCACATTTACTACCTATTAAAGGAGTAACAAAATAAAAGGTGGATCATGGATCTAACAATGCATACACTAGAAAAGAAAAGACATTCAAGTTACTAGTGACCACATCAGCTGACTTGTTCTGCTCCTCTATTCCTTTCAAAGCAGAGAACTTGTTCCTCTTGGGAGGCTTGGTTCCCCTTCTTGAACTTGTGTCTGTCCTGGACTCCAAACAAACTGCTACCAGTGCTTGAACCAGCCTGATCTGAGGTCCTAGGCTTTCTACCTTCTCGGTCTCTCTTCCTACGACGACTCTCCTCCACCTGCTGTGCATGTACCATCAACCTAGAAAGGTCCATGTTATCATACAACATGGCTGTGCGATATTCCTCCTCCAGATCCTTCAATACACCACTTACAATCTTTCTTATCTCATCCCTACTATTTGACACCAGAGAAGAAGCATATTTCAAAAGTTTAAGAAACTTCAAGGAGTACTTCTTGAATGATATACCTCCCTGACGTTGATTGATGAACTCCTCAACCTTAGCCTCTCTCTGCTCTCAGGGAAAAAACCTCTCCAGGGATGCAGTCTTAAGAATGTCCCAAGTGATGGGCACTTCTATTTGTGCTCGACTATCTACCCACATCTTGTACCATGGCCGAGGCACATCTTTGAGCTTGTATGCATCCAACTCAACCTTCTTTTCTTCATTAGCACACATAGCACAGTGAATCTTTTGGACCTCGTCCAAAAACTCCTGGGGATCTTCATTAGTTCTTGTTGAATGGAGGATTCATCATGGTGAAATCCCTCAGTATGCTAGCTATGGTGCTAGCATGTGGGTTTTTGTGGGATCACCCTCTCTAGTCGCATGGGATGTGATAGCCTGTGCCTGAGCAGTGATGGCTTGAGCCTTCTGAACCAGTGTTGCTTTCACTTCTACATTCGTCAACGCAGGTGGTTTGACAAGAACTTGCACTCCTACAGCTGGGGCTTGAGGAGGAGCTTGGTTTCCACCAGCAGTGGGTTCTCCAACTCTCCTACCCGCGTTTCATCTTGTGTTGATTTTTTTATACGCCCAAATAAGAAGGAAGTTAGATACTGCAATGACACAAAATTTCAAAGCTCTACACAACACGATAAAGAGTAGAAATAAAGAAGATTACTAACATCACTAAGTCTCTAAGTCATGATTGTGGTTGACTTCACTTCTATAAGTTAGAAACTACGTAATTTGATTGTTTTGAGCCTTAGTTCCTAGGTTATTTAAGTTCATGCTTTGATACCAAGTTTTTCACATCCGGGTCCTACATCTTAGATGAGACGGGCGTCGTTAACCTCTCAGAGGTTGCAAACAAGCCTTTTCGTAACTTTCATCACAATCATACAGTTAAATTTGGTTTAAAATTTCAAAATTTTTAACTTTAATGAAGTGTACTTAAACTTCATATAATTTCTGCATTAGAGTGATATACTAATAGCTCAAACTACACAACCATCTATTAATAGATTGAACAAATGAAACGAAGAATTAGTAATATTACTAATAGTTGCCAAACTGGCCTTAATATAAAATCTTGAAAAAATGTTTGAAAGAAAATGCTAGAGACAACATCCACTAACTATGTCTAATCTACTAAAGCTAGAATATAAGCGTAGGCATCCTCGAACTCAAGAGTTCCTACCAAAGTCTGGAGGTAGTAGTCCAAAAACCATCACCCGATTCTTGAATCTTCTTCAAGGCCCTGAACCTATAAAAATAGTAATTGTATATGAGTTATTACACACTTGTTCTTAGTATGGGTGTATGCATATAAACACATAAGGACTATGCATGATCAAGGAAAGTTCTTCTTATGGCAACATGCCATTTTGGAATGTGGAGTCACTTTACTTTCCTAATTCGTTATTTATGTATCATGCTATGAATATGACATATTTTCACGAATTTAAAGCACACAACTCATTTTCTATATGAACATAAGATCTTCAAATCATGAACATAATTTTAGAACAAATAGAGCAAAAGTTAATATTTTTGCTTGCCCTTAAGTCGAGAAGTCCCCTTCCCTTACTTATTTTATTATTCAATCTTTTCTTATTTTTGTTTTGTAGTTCAATGATCTCCTTTGATCCTATGTTTTACTACCGAGTTCAATGATTCATTGAAGTCCCATCCCTACAATGAATCAAGTAAGTAATCCAAAGGACTAAGGAAATTATTTGACTACCCTACTTACAAGTTATTCTTTCCATTCTTGTTAAATTGGCATATATCTTTATAAGCCAATCTTTATTAGCTATGCCCACTATTTGGTCGTTTTCATAATATGAAGATGCCGGGGCATATATTTATTGTCTATGACTGTTATTTTATCATTTGCGCCTTTTATTGGAATAAGACATTAACTATTAAAACTTCATTCTTATCAAACACTGATGATTTGATATACTTATGCTTTGTCTTACTTAGTTCAATTTGAACTTATCTTTCTTCTTTGGTTTATTTCCTTCTTTATTTCTTTATTACTTTTGTAAAGAAATATGTAGCATTTAACCGACATAGATCATGTGAGCTAACATGAAATCGAGTGTCTTCCCCACAATGAAAAGATGTGTTTTACCAGCCAAAGTAATATCGAATACTTCCTAGCTCTCTTAGGTTGATCCACTAGCTCGTAACCTATGATAGCAACATAGTTCAAACGGAAAAGGGCCTAAAATACCCTCAAAGTATTGAAAATGGTACACAATTACCCTCCATCCACCTATTGGCCCCCAAATACCCTTCACATCCACCTTCGGGTCCAAATTTACCCCTTCATTAACAGACAAAATTAAAAATATTAAATAATAATTTTAAGACGTGGAACTCAACCATGTTTGTAATTTTAATTATTTAAAACATTTTTAACCCCCAGTAGCCATCCATTTTTAACTAACCCACCCATTACTTTAACATTCATTTCCCTATTCCCCGTCTCGCCCTAAATTTCCCATTCATTTAGAACCGAAATTTCAAACACAAAGCTACTGAAGAAATCGGGCAAAATCTCGGTACAGAAGTGGAATTAAATTCTTTGACATTTTTGTTGATTTGTGTTATTCTGGGTGATTTAATGGAACCTTCTTGTTATAGCGCGAGAAAGACGAAAATTGCAAGCCATGAATTCACTTCTTAGTCAAACAACAACAGTCACACGATATCATTCAAGACCTTCAAAATGGCGGAAATGGCGTAAGGTAAATAAGGGAAAAATGAATGGAATGTAATGGGGGGTTTAGTTAAAATGGGGGGTTATTTAAAATGGGTGGGTTAAAATTATTTTAAAATAATTAAATTACAACCAATGGTTGAGTGCCACGTTCATTAAAAGATGATTATTTAATTATTTTTAATTTGGTCTGTTAATGGAAGGGGTAAATTTGACCACAAGGTTGGGATGTGAAGGTATTTGAGGGCCAATTAGGTGGAGGAGGGTAATGTGTACATTTTCGATACTTCGAGGGTATTTTAGGCCCTTTTCCGTAGTTCAAATACTAGGAGATTTTTGGAGACCCTTATCTACCTTGATAGAAGTCTCATCTCATAAGTCTTACATGTGCTTGCACAAGCTCATTGCTATTCTATCGGTGCTTTGCTCAATTTCTTATACTTAACAACTTTTAGAGTTGACTCATACATTATGGAAGCTTGATTCTAGTATGAGGTATGCTTAGATCAACTGATTACTTGTCACCCCTTTTATTCTTGATGAATGTCAAATTAAATCTTACGTTATCATTATGGTGTGAATGAGACTTGTCTCATGATTTCTAACACTCTCTTATATGAGTATCTTTAACATAATAATTTAGGTGCCAGTAAGACTTGTCTCACTTCCTTTAACACCCTATTCTTGGTCAATTTCATGACTCATAAGCTTATATGTTATTTGATTACTCACCTTATCTTGTTCAATATTATTCGGTAGTATTTTCCATTCTTTATGAAAGTTGTAAGCTAGTCAATGTGTACTATATTGACAAGTTCTTTAGATAGTGGTATGTTGGGACTTTGTTCCAATCATGTCATATGATAGGTATTATGATTTCATGAGTTACACTGTCCAAGTCAACTTTAAATGTATTTTCTAACAAGAACATCATAATTTACATTGACCATATATGATTTGTATGACTTAGTCATTAGCCAACATTATATCATTTTTTTGGAAATAATATTGCTAGCCAATTTATTGTCATAAACAAAACTTTCACTTAACACTTGTCGTGATATTATCACTAACCAAGACAATTAATTTCATGTATATATTATATAAATCTCATCATTTAAAGCAGCCAACTTTTATTCATAAGAACAATTCAATGCTTAATTTGGCCAAGCTATAAAATTGATTTGGCATTGAAGGTTCATTAATTAGCTTTTCTTTACATCTTATTTCTTCTTGGAAACATTGCATTCCAAATACTTACAAACATATGAACTGTAAAACACAAACAGTAATCGAAAACCTTCATTCCTTTCAATAGTAAACTGAATTTCATAAACGACTTATAACAATTTCATCTTCTAGAACACAATTAGGCATTAATCCTACAGATCTAACCTATAGGTCTCATTCGACATTATCAAATCATAGAAACGTACATATGATGATTAGTTAGAACCACATACCAACAACATTCTTGAGATTTTTCAATATACATACTACTATAATCAAAAATAGGGAGAAATAGGTAAATGAACAATCAAAAATTTCATTGGGAAACCCTAGTTTCGGTTTTCTTGAATTCAAAACGTTTAAAAAGCCTCCTGGGGAAAGGAATCCAAGAGATAAAACCCATAAATTACTGTAGAATTTATTCTACAAAGATCACCATGTACTTTGCACGAAAGTCTTGAAGAATATTCCTTGAAATTGCCTAAGCTTACGTTTGTTCACTGTTTTTTATTCGTGAGATTTTCTACTAAATAAACATGAGTCTAGGTCTTAGGAACGTAATATTAATTTATTCAACTTAGTATTATTAACTTAATTAAATAAATCAATTAGCTAATTACAAAAATGCCCCTCCTAAATTGACTAAAAAAAGGAGAACATTTTACTTAGCCAAATCTAAAAATTTTCTAAGTGTTTCGGCTTTGACCATGAATTTATGTTAATTAATTAAGTTGCTAATTTAATTAATTAAGTGACCTAGGGTGATTACTAAATTACCTCTAAGTCATTATGACAATAACTAACCCCTTTGGACCATTCTAGGTTAGGTACTAGGATGTTTCTTGAGTTAGTCAGTCGGCTAGTGTCACCCAGCTAGGTCTTAGGATTTCAGGTACACTAGTTAGTTTATTTTAGTTAGTCCTATGTTAGTTATCTAGTTAGGTAAGTTAGTTATAGCCTAGAGTTGGTTAGGAAGTTACTCCATAAGTGGCTTTATTCGTTCACGCGCCTGACTCCTTACCGCCCTAACCGAATTTTGTTAGGCTTTGTTGCTCTTCTCTTGGCCGGTTAGCACATGTGCACATGTGTTGCTGCACACTTCTTTTCTTCTTCTCCCAAGGATCCTCACTATGTCCTTGGTAAATACTTAAGCCACATGATCATTTTAAATAATCACGTGCTATGGTACCTAGGCTTGACAATTGGATGCCCCGTACCTAATGTGTGTAAGCTATGGAATAAATTTTTGTAGCTTAGGGTCTTCATTGCAGGTACATTTCCTATGTTAATTTACTTGATAATACATAGAAATGGCTAACACGTTAAGCCAATATTCCCTAACATGCCCAATATAACTCAATATTGAGCATTGGGATGCCTATGTCCCCCAATACATATTCTTAAAACCTAATAGACTTTTCACTAGATAGGTACATTTTATGGAATGTTACAGAATAAGTATCATATTCCATGTATTGATGAATTTTATGATCAACTCTAAGGTGAGAGTCACTTTTCTAAGATTAACCTTCGATCGGGTTATCATTAATTGAGGGTGAAGGGAAAATTACATTACGAACACCAATTTTTGAACTCCGTGTGGTTATTATGACTTCTTGGTGATTTTTTTTGGTTTGTTAATACCCTAGTGGATTTTATGGATTTGATGAATAGGTTATTCAAGCAATATCTTGAAAATTTATTATTATGCTTATCGATTATATCTTTATCTACTCACAAGAGCATTTGAGTATTATGTTGAAAATACTCAAGGATAAGGAATTGTACACTATGTTTTGCAAGTGTAAATTTTTGTTGAGGTCCCTTGATTTCCTTGGTCACATTATATTTGTAAATGGTATTCAAGATGATCCTAAAGAAACCAAGAAAGTTTCGAATTGTGCTTGACCTTTGTCCGCTTCAGATACACCGAGTTTTTTTTTTTTTTGTGTTTTTCATATTATTATAGAAGTTTTTTTGAGGGACTTTGTCACCTTTGATGAGATTGACTCAAAAGAAAGTGAAATTATTATTGGTCGAAGCTTCTTAAAAGAGTTTCCAATAGTTAACACATAGACTTATTTCAGACCCTATTTTACATTATCGGAAGGATTGAATGGTGTTATGTATTAATGTGATGCTTCTATAATTGGTCTTGATATTTCTTTTATACAACATGACAAATTATGGCCTATTTACATTGTAGTTTGTTCTACGGTTGAGCAGTACAAACTGTAGGTCATATTGTATATGTTATCCTAGAATTATTTATTCAGGGTATTTGGGTATTTCACTATGAATTACATGCCAATACTATGTCATTTTTTCCTTATTTCTATGTCCTATAACTAGCCTTCTATGCCTAAAACTAATCCAACTCTCTCGTTCTCCCAAATTCCCAAATCTCATAAAAATTCATCCCCTTCAAATTCTCTTAGATCTCAGGGAGATGAAGGTAAGGATTCTGAATCAACTCTCTTTTTCATCACTGGTTTTGCGATTTGAATAAAAATGTATTTTCCATTCACCCAATGAACCCCAAAGATTTTTTAATTCTCCAAGTTAAATTTGATTACATTTTAATTCAATTCTTCACGTGTTCTAATTTTGTTTATTTTGATCTTATCATGACCGTTTCTACTGAATTTAATAGTTTTCCATTGATTTCACTTGAACCCATGCAACTTTAATGATTTTGATCATGAAATCTTAAAGGCATGACTTCATGAACAAATTTTTAATCTATGAATGATATTTTTATGAAAGTTTATACATGAGTCATGAAAATTAATGTTTTATGATCCATGTCATTTTAAGATAAACATCAATGAAATTCTGAAAGGATTTTCCCACATATTAAGGAATTAAGATTGGTGAAATCATTTCCAACCCATGCATGATTCTATATTTTAAGAAATACTCTATGATGATTTAAGATTTGACTTGTGTCTTAAGTGTACTTTTCCATGTATTATATTATGAAAAAAATTACTATTCCATTGGAATTTAACTTAGCACAAAGAGAACATGTAGGTGGAAGCTTAAATAGGGTAGTAGCAACCTCTAGTTCCAAAGTATGTACGCCAGATAAGATTGGCTTATATTTCCTAGCTAGTACATTCAAATATGTCATATGAATCATAATACATATTTCTACCTTCAAAAAATAACTCTCTTCTCAATGTGGGAGTTACATCAGTTTTGATGTTATGCCTCGCATGGTCTATTCGGTAGTTAAAAATAATATCCATCAAAATGAACTTAGTTTATTTCAAATGTTTCAATGAAGCTTTCCTTATGTTTTTATGATTTATATAAAATGTTCACCACTTATGATTTTTCATCAAAACTTTTACCATGTTTTAGATGGTCACGCATATCATGTTTTCCCTTCTGTCCTTTTCTAATCATGTTACATGTTTTTAGACATATCTCTCATACTTGGTATATCGAGTACTCTCACGATGTAGAGGTATCCTGTAGATGTAACTTGGTCTATAGAAACTCGAAGGACTACATACATGTCACTTAGATCTCATAATTTAAGTAATAGAATAAAAGAGATAAGCAATAGTCCAAGAACATAAAATTATATAAGCGAAAAATGGAAGTCTACCATTGTGTCTTATCATAACAATCTAATACAATAGAATGATATTGTGTCTTACATCATGTCCAAAAGAAAAAATATATGAAAGAAACTTAAAATAATAAATCCCTCCTTGAAGCATGAGGACTTACCATACCTCGGGAAAATCACAAAGTCAACTACTAGCCACCACACTCAAAAACCTATCTACCAGACCCTAAATTTGGGAAAATATAAGAAAGAGTATGAGTTAGTCTAAAAAATGTACTGAGTATGATATGCATGCATAAAACATTTTAAATCATGCTAAAAAGGACATTTTATTTCATGACATGCAATTGACCAAGATAAACATAATATAAAAGAGTAATAAAACATAAGTTATAAATCATGATCAATGTTAACTAACATCATATTTAAAAACCTTTGAACTCATGTGTAATACTTCTTGAAGTAACCTTAGTTTATTATTATTAATGGGGAAATTAGACATAACTGATATTGAGATCATCTGAGCTATAACATGGAATCTGGTATCTACCTTACACCAAAATAATATTTTCTAGTTGTCCAATGTATAATGTTGAACTTCTAGCTTACGTGGATCAACTAGCTTATAAAATTGTTGGTGAACATAGTTAGGATAAAGAGAGTGATACTATGTCACGACCCAGGGGTACCAATTAAGATGTAACATGACACATGAAACCATGAAAGTCTCCACGTAAACCACTTATAATAATGTTACATAAAGTTCTAGAATAATGAAGAGTAAAGAGCATTTCAAGTCCTAAAAGTTATTCATAAAAGAAAGCGGAAGTCTAGACTTGTCTCAATTTAGCCATCTTTTACAATATTTAATGGGTTAGGGCCCAACCTATTTCCAAAAAGGAAATACAATAAGGAAATTTTTTTATCAGAAAAAGTCATCCTCGAACCATGAGTATTCACCAACTAGCTACTAGAATGATCACCTCGAGAACCGGACCCTACCCTTGGGTAAAATGTGGAAAAAGTAGGCGTTAGTCCAAAAATTCACCAAGTATGGTAGCTATGCATAAAAACATTCAAAACATATCAAAGGTGATATTTCAATATAATCATTCTATATGCCAAGTTTCAACATCCTATAAGATAGTAGAAGTCATAATTTATAGACATAATCAGTATATAGATCATCATAACATAAGTGAAATACTTCATCATTACACTCAAGGTATATTATGCAAGGCATGAATAAGACCCCATAAATCTCACCCATGCTATGTAATCCTTCTTAGGTCATCATTCATATTCGTCACGTTTTGAAATTCTTAAATACTAGGAGGTACTTCTCAAGCACATCTAGTTTTTCATTTCATCGAACACTTCGTATTAATTGTTTAAGAACATCTTAGTGCATTATTATCTTGAAAACTATGAAATGTTTCATCCATCATGTCTTAGTTAATTGTAATTTAACACAGTTGTATACCCCTTCAAGCATGTCTTAGTTCATTATTGATCATGTTATTGTTCTGATATAGCCTTAACCAAAATGAGCCCATGTGAGCTATCACATGATCCCTCCTGGTGTTACCCACACAGACAAGAGTTTGTATACTTACCGTAGGTAGAAACAATTTGTTAGCTTAGTTTGATCCGTTAGCTAAACATCCTACAAGGCACATAGTTATGGGACACGAAGGTTGCTAATAGAAACTCGAACACCACTAGATGAAGTATTCAATCTCATGAGACCTGCTTTGGGAAACCCGAACTCTACTAGTTGAGAGCTCCCATTTTGGAAGCCTAGACTCAACTATGTGTGAGTATCTATATCATTTCAATATTCACTCAATGCTAGCATAAATCCCACATAATATATCCATGTCACGGAAGAGCATTTTCGTACGACTCTCTTTTTCAAGGAAGTTAGACACACCTGACATAAACCTAGTCATCTTAGACCTTAAGTTTGCAGACATAGTTGGAGCATATTTGGGGAGTTTGGTTAAATTTAAAGAATACTCCTTAACACTCATACTTCCTTAATAAAGGTTGATGAACTTTAGCACATTTTCCTCCCCAAGTCTAGAGGGAAACACCTATGAAGAAATGTTTTTATGACAATTCCCATTCAACCAGGCCCCCTACTACAGGTCTTTCACCCTTCATTTAATCATAACACACTTCAGACACATCTTTTAGTTGGTAGGTGGCTAGATTTTGCTTCTCTTGATGACACAACCATAATAGAAAGTACATTACAAACCTCTTCAATAAACCTTTAAGGGTCATCTTCAACTTTGGAACCATGAAATTACGGGGCAGTCATTCTCTCAAAATCTCTTACATTTGAAGAGGACAAATTCCCATTAGGATTCACTAGAGCTACCACCTCTTTATTGGCTTGATTCGTCCATGCTTGAGAAAATTTTTTATAGTCGACCTACACAATGCATGGGTCACATTTTCAACTATAGGGTGAACCGGAGATTGATAAGGATGAGGATGAACCATTTGATTCACATTGTCATCCTGCATCTTTCTAGCATTAGCCTTTCGTGTAGTAATATCCTGAGGGCATAAGGGAAGGATTATGAGAGATCTTATAGAGTAAAACTCTATGGCACGACTTAGAGTAATGAAGAAGTGATGTTTCCTAATCCTCTTATAGCCTCTCATTCATAAAGGTGGAGCGGTTCAACTTACGAACAAGACTCTACTAGACGTGACTTGTGACACATTATCCTAGAATTATTCAAAACCTCATGCTCTGATTACTAAGTTTTTAACAACCTATTTACCCCCTCAATGTAAAAAGGCACATAGAACCCTGAAAGTCTTCATGTAAGCCCCTTATCACATCATTACATAAAGTGCTAGAATAATAAAGAGTAAAACACATTTGAAGTCTTATTACTTTAACATAAGAGATAGCGGAGTTCTAGATTTGTATCAATATAGAAATCTATTACAATCTTGAAAGGAATAGGGCCTATACCATAACTCATGTCCAAAAGAGGAAATAAATTAAAAGGAAACTACATCATAAAAAAATGTTATCGTCAAACAATGAAGACTTACCAACAAGGTCGGCGGATAGAAAAGTCCAAGCACTCTCCACTTTAATGATCACCTCAAGAACTAGACCCTGAACTTAAGAAAAATGTAGGAGATGTAGTCGTTAATACAAAAATTCACTAGGTATGATTGCCATGGATTAAAACATCTAAAATATGCTTAAAGGGACATTTCACTATAAATAATCCTACATGCAAAGTCTTAACATCATATAACATAGTAGAAGTCATAAGTCATAGATATAGGCATACTTGTGCAATAAATGAATAAAAATCCATAAATCTCAGCCATGCTAAGTAAATCTCTCTAGGCCATCATTCATATTCATCACCTTTTGAAACTCTTGAGTAATATGAGGTACTTCTCAAGTACATCTTTGTTCCACATTTCATCGAACACTTCAAGATACTTCTTTAAACACATCTTTGTTCATTATTTTATTGAACTATGGGATGCTTCATCAAGCGTTTTTTATTTCATTGTACTTGAACACTACGAGATGTTCCTTCAATAATGTCTTAGTTCATTATTAATATTGTAATAGTTGGGATATTGCCTTAAAAAACATGAGACTATGTGAGCTATCACGTGATCCCTCCCAGTGTTACCCACACTGACAAGGGTTGGTCTACTTGCATAAGGTAGAACAGTTTTGTTAATTTAGTTGGATCAACAAGCTAAACATCGTACGGGACATGTAGTTATAAGATACAGAGATTGCTACTAGAAGCCTAGAGTCAACTAGGTGAATGATTCTATCTCATGAGGCATGCTTTGGGAGACCGGACTCTACTAGACAAGAGTTCCTAATTCGGAAACTCGGACTCAACTATGTGTGATCCTTTATTTCATTTCAAAATCAACTTGGTGAAAGGCATAAAATCCACAAAATAGTCGTTAATTCATTACTCAACTCAACTCTCATAGAAAGATGTCCTTGACAATCAATCAAAGTTAATTCATTAGAATAGATTTTTAGACCGTGCGTGAGCAGCTATTACAATCCATGATCACTTTCTCTTAGATTCAATTCGGTGAGAAAAGCTTTTTTAAACATAGAATCTTCCTCATTTGAGAAAACCTTTCAAATTAAGTTCATTGTAAGTTCATACGAATAACCTTTCGATCACCCTACAACAACAACCTAATCATAATGAATAATACTTCATTCTACAAGCATCATTAAAGCATGTACAAAGACTTTATAAGCATGCATTACATCATAATTTTCCCTTACAAGGATCATATTTCATATAAAATCAACATATCTATTATTTTCTACATTGTACATTGATATTAACATAATTTAAGTAACCCATTAACTACAAACGTAATCTAATAATATCATTCTTTCATCAACACACCCACATTAGCATATCATAATTTGTAAAATGGGGTTTACATGAATTATTTTGGGTTTAAACTCAAAAACCATATTAATTCATTCATTTAATCATAATATAAATTAATTCAAACATTAGAATCATTTTTGAAAGAAACTTGTGGATTTGAAATCAAACCCTTGCTTTTGGGGGATTTTTATTTTTGATATTGGGGGTTTGAAGGGACTCCATGGATTAAGAGATGCCATACCATAGAAATGAAATTCAATGAATTTAATTAGAAAACCTTGCAACTTGAACCCTAGCTCAAACTACTTCTTCTTCCTTGAACTTTTTGAGAGAGATCATTTGAAAGGGATTTGGGTTCTTTTTGCTGATTTCGAAATAATGACTTGGATAAATTATTTAGGGGTATTAAATCAATGTATATGTGCTCTATATTAGGTTAAAACGACATCACTTAATATTAATTAAAATAGGAAAACCCCAAAGTGCCACAAAACTAAACCATAAAAAATGTTCCATGGCCTGAACAACAAATCCATGACCTACGGACTATGTTTGGAGCAACAACCCTTCCTGGTTGGGCGTAGTTCATGGTAATAGAGTTTATCCCCATCCACTATACCTCTACCCATTAGGCATGGACCCACCCACGGGGCGTGAATCCTTCCGTGGCTATCGTTTTCTAGCAGTTTTCTTAGGGGCCTTCTTAAGGGTCTATGGTTGGTCCTTGAGGGTTATACCTTGAGGTTCTAACGCGACAACCTCGATTTTAACTATTAGGAGTTATATTCATGACTCTAACCATCATGCAAATCTCTAGTTCGCCCTATTATTTTCTAGACTTTTACATACTAGAAACTCGAACTCTTCTGCGGGGGAGCTTCTATCTCAGGATATTTATTTGGTAACCCCACCTCTACTACGGGATAATTTCAATCTCCTATAAATATCAACTCTATTATAAGAATGAAATCTCGTGGAATAGTAATTTCTTACTTGACTTCATTAATCATGGAAAGGTGACCTTGGACAACCAATAAAAGCTAGTACATTAAGATAGATCTTACTTTTTGATACAATAAGGTGAGAAAGCCTTGCAGTCTAAGAATTATTTTTATGTGCGAAAACCTTTCACCTCATGTTATATGTGTTTATGAGAATTTCCATTCAACAACACAACAACACATCGTCATTGGTACTTTACTCTCAAAGAACCTTCAAAAGATATGCATATATTACATAAAATAAAGCATAAGTCCATAATTTACCTTTTCATGTCAAAACCCACTTGATATCATAAACTTTTAGAAACACGAGTTAAATATGGATTTAATCATAAAATTCATGGAAAACTTACAATACATGGTTATGTTTATGTAACTCTTTCTTGAAGATCAAAATCCACTTCATATGATGCATAACCTTGAAAACATGGGGTTTTACATGGGTTCATGGGGAAATCATCATAAAATCATCATGTATCATCCCTTCATGCATAAGAGAACATCATTCAATATTAAATCAATAGTAAATAGAACTCACGATAATTCATGAAAACTCTAAGTCAATTGGGGAATTCTACAATTTGAAAAAACAGAGGTTCATTAAATCCATGAATAGAATGAATCTATGGATGACAAATATTATACCTTTACTCCAATTGCTATCCTTTAATGAAATAATTTGAATCTTATGTTAAAATCCTAGATGAATCCTTCATCACTATCTTCAACTTCTAGAGATAGAATATTTAGAGAGAAATTTTGTGCCTTTTGGTAAATTTGGAAGAATCAAGTAAATGGGTTATTTTGGGTTTGAAAAAAACTTGTATACGGATCTTAGTGAAGGGTAAATGACATATCATATAAACTAATTATTTAGTAAAATACCCTACAAACCCTAAACTAAATGTAAGTTGTTCACCAACTTACAAACCACAGATTCCATTCGACGGACTATAATCTGACCTACAGTCTGTCTTGGTTGCCTTCGGTGGTGTTCGATGATTTTTGTCCAATCCATGGACCCGTTGGACACAAGGTGTGTTCTCACCTACAGTCCCACAGTAATCCATGGCCTGGACACTTTTGGGTTTCCCCCTACACAAAACTAGATACGACTCGTGGCTCGCCTTACGGTTTGTGGTTGGGTCCTCATTGGTGGAACTTGTAGATCCTAAAATTTGGTAAGTTTCCCTCTTTTGAATCAAGGGTGGTACAGATATTAAAACACAACATATTGGGGTAGCAACACTTGGAAAATTCAAACATACTTCAGATCTATTGTAACACTTTTTATCATTTAAGTTGAAGTACCTCTTCTTGCCCAAGAGGATGCCACATATACATGTATTAAAACCATATAAATGCATACTTGTGCCTACATTGTTTAATTAAATAATTAAGAATCTGCAATCTCCTCCTCCTTACTCATGGCTAGGGATACTCATTCCTAAGGTAGATGATTTATAGACAGTTCTATGCTTTTTGATGACTATTCATATTTGCTTACTTTCTTATGTTTTGAGTTTTTAGATATTGTACGTAGTGTACAGTTTATGTCCTGAAAACTTAATGATGTTTAGATTGGCTTGTCGAGACTATGTTAGACTTCCACTTTTATATCAAACTCTTTTATCATATGAGACTTACTTCTTAATTCTTGTACTTTCTATTATATTGTGTATATATATGTCAAGTAGTTTGTGTAGGGCCTCTTTGGGTCTTATGCATCATGTCACTTCTAGGGTGTACTTTGGGTCATGACACACCTCCTCTCTCTTCCATTTATTTCTTCTAAGATCTTGTCCACTATTTTAAATTTGATTTTTTCAGATAATGACAAATTAAATAGGGATAACAAGGGATAAAAAGGAGAATAATAACTATTACATTCATTTATAAACAATTAGTTCAAAATAAGATAATTTAACTAAGTAACTATGTATGTCTACTACAAATTTTCTTTTATATGTATCCTCAATTCAAAATATAAGAATGAAATTAGTCATTTATTTTTCTACCCTAACTCACCATGAAAATAATACAAATTAAAAGAATATGAAAATATAAGTATATATATTCAAACGGATTGAGTACAAATATTAGTTAGATCCCCACTTATAAATTGGATTATAGTAACATGGGGATTGATCTAAATTAGGCAATAGGAACATATCAGGAAATAATTATTTTGTAAAACATTATTATCTAGCATAACGGGTTATAATATGAATCATATGTACTTTTATTATTTATTTATTTATTTATTTCAGAGGGGGTTTAAATTTGGATAAATCATATGTGGAAACATAATAAATAAATATTTAATAGTTTCTCCAGCGGTGTTCCTAAAAATAAATAAGGGCAAATTCAAATATTTAGAGAGATTTTATGCCCTTCTCTGCTTTTCAGGAGAAAAATTAAATTCAAATACTTAAAGGGGCCAAGTACAAATTTCAACAGAATTATATGATTACTCCAGTACGTAAGATCTTTTTCTGTAACAAATTATTCACCAAAACTTAATTTTTTAAGGGAAAGGAGTAAAAAGTACCTCTAACATTTGATTTATTAGTTGACTATGTCCTTATCATTAAAATGACGTTATTCATACCCCTATTTTTACTAATTTATTTATTTGTGCCCCAATATTGATAAAACTCCCTAAATCGACACCAATTAATCGGAATCTTTAAAAGCAACTCGTTCACCATCTTAAACCCAATGCCCCGACCCCACTAACATATATGTCATTCCTCTTTTACCCATTTCTCAAATTTTCCATATAAGTCGATCCCCTTTACCCATTAACTTTGCTTTTCCTTGATCTTTAGTTCTTACTCATTTCCCTTACCTCTGATTGTTCTTTCATCATCCCATCTCATTCCTTAATCTCAAATTGTTCTTCTAAAATCACAAAATAGTTATTCATTTCAATGAAATTATTCTTGTGATTTGATGGTCAAAACACAAAGTACTACATCTAATGCGGGAAGATAACTTTTCAGATGTCCTCATTCATTTTGAAGTATATGAACTGCTTTGTTCCAATTATTCAACATATTTTGTTCTTAATCTTCGTTATTATCATAATTTTTACTGCTATGGCAGTTTTCATCATATGGACAATGGGAATGGTAAGACCAAACTTTTCCTGAAATAGCTTACCAAATTAACTTGGAGTTGCTGTTGAAAGATGACAATATTGTAATGGAAAATTTGAAAACTCAAATGGAGAATTTGAAGATTGAAATGACGAACTAGAAGATTGGTATGGAAAATTTTAGGATTTAAGGAGGTCATTTGTCCGAGAAAATTACTACATTGGAGGTAACAAATCAATTCTCTGGCTATTTTGAAATTTACAATGAGGAATGTGTGAGTTCACTGGGGGAGAATATATGTTTTTTTTCGGGGGGGGGGGGGGGGGGGGCTTGATAACCCAAACATGTATGCTTTTTGGGATCACGAGGACAGTTTTGACTACATAAAACCATAAATCATTGTGCATATAGATGTGATCATGACTAAAGGCCCAAACATTATACATAGGTCTACTATCACTACTGCGCAATGATTTAGGATGAATGATTTTATTCTAGACTGTACGGTTAGAGATGTTACATCACAAAAATATTTTGCGAGCTTCCACATGAGGTTAGTTGCATCAAGTTGAATTAAAATATCATTTGAATGATCATGAAAAATCCATCTTAGGGTTGGGACAAGAGTTCTTGGGCCCACTGAATATGATATACCTATAGATAATGATAAGTTTCACATATGTTCAAATCTTGATATGGATACTAAAAATGATGTGTTTCACATATGTTTAAAACTGGATGTGGATACTAAAAATGATGTAGATCATCCTCAAAAACTGGAAGACACTAGAGATTATTATGTCACGGAAATTTGATAAGGGTAGTCCTGCACCCTACTTTTCTTTTTATTTTGCAATATTTTTGCAGCATTATGTTGTAAACTGTGGAGTGGGGTGTGATTATTTCCTGTGTAGTAATTTATGGTTTATGATTGGGTTTATCAGATTTTATTTTATGTTCTTTGACAAAGGGTAGTCCGCTTAAACCATATATAAAAGTAGGATTTTTCTTTATAGGATCGAGTAAATAGTTATAGTTTAGTAACATTTCCCTATAATAGTGTCACGACTCAAAGTATAATCTAGATGTGACATAGCATGTAGGACTCCGAGAGGCCCTACACAAGCCACTTAGCATGCATCATACAAGATAATAGAATTTAAAGTGTTTAAAAGAAAATTATTATATCACAAGAGTTTAAGAAAAAGTAAGCGGAAGTCTAACACAAGTCTCAAGCCATCTATTACATAAAGAGAGTAATTGGGACGTAACCCATATATCACATACACCATCAAAAATGAAAACACATAAAGCAATAAAGAGTCAAAGTCCTCGTAACATCTCACCAAGCGTCAAAAGTTACAAAAAGTGCTTTTATCCGAATCTGCCCCCACCTTTCCAACAAGTAAATCAAAAAATCCCTTCCATATAAACTCCTTTTTTGGTTCATTGAGACTCAAAGTTTTCTTTTAGAGATGAAAAATTTGAGAGTCACCTTAAGAAAACACTGGCTAGAAAATACAGTAATACGTTCAAAGAAGAGGGTGCCTTAGTTTGGTCAAGATATCAAGCTTTCATTCCATTTGCATTTGTTTACTCGAGTTTCGCTTGAAGTCCAAATCCGTGATGGAAGTCTCCCCTAGCTCGTGCGGTCCTGTTTCATTGCCCAGATAAAGGTAGCATCGTCTTCTTCATAATATTATTTTGCCTCTTCTTTTGTCTCGAAATGATACCTTAATGTTTTAAAGCTTTTGTTACGTGTTTATTGGCTGTTAGTTGCTATTTAGTTTATAATTTTCAATATAATGTATGCCTTTTAGTCATTCTGTCAAGATGTTTACCATGTCGTGTTAAAGCTTTCTGTGGATTTATGCTCAATGTCGTGGCTTCTTTGTTGATTGAGTTTGAGTTTTGTAGAGTGTCTCTTTTATTGTCAATGTTATTTATTTTATGAGATAGGGAAAGAACCATAAATCAAGTTGATATCGAGTTGTGTGTTGTGTTATTCATGTTTGTTGGTGATAGTAACATGTCCTTCCTCTATATTTCAAGTTCTTTATTTGTTAGGCTCATTATCATCTTGTTACTATAATTATATCATGGGAAATAAATGTTAATGTATGTCTATCCTTTCCTCATTCTTTTATTAATCTGCGTAAGTGTTAACATCCCTGTAGTTATTCTTGTTTGGGAATTATTTGAATTATAGACTTGTTTTTTTTCCTTTTCCTCTTTTTTTTTTTCTTTAATACAATTTTGAGGATTTCTGCATGTCCAAGAACTTAGTCTTTCTTTTATTACTATATAGATGGATTGTCTGCTACTCCACTTAGATATTTAATAGTTTGATATTAATCCATTCTATTTCATGTAGAGTTCCATGTTAGTTAGGAAGAAATGTTTGTTCATGTGTATTGCTATGTTATGGAAGTGGAATTTTTCGTGGTTATTGCGGGCTGTTTCTATTTTTTTAATTATTATTTTTTCCTTATTTTAGTTCTTCTTAAATCTTATTTTGCTCCACTTTTGAGTTTGCTGATATCCATTCATGGTAGAAGATGTTGCTTTGACTCGTTTGCATTTCTCTTGATCATTAGTATCAAAGTATTTACTCTTTTAAAGCTTGATGTTTGTTTGTTGTTAGGTATGCATTGTTCATTTTAAGTCATCTAGTCATTAGTTTGCCATAATTTATCCTTTCAGTTAGAAATCATAATATAAGACATTAATTCATATACTTGGTATTGGTTCAATACTGACGATGGTTTTAGTGGATCAAGACTATTGAGAAAGCATTTTTATTGATTTCAAGGCTTCTGTCATGTTGTTTGTCTTCTAGTCATCTTGTTTAAATTGAAATGCAGTAGTATATGAGTTCAATCTACGCTATATTCCTTCTTGCATTAAATCAATGATTTTTGATTTACTTATTTTCACTTTTGTGTTGCATATGAAATCCGTTCGAGTTTGCTACAAACTCTTATCTTTCCTCTTGCATTTTTGAGAGGGTCGTGAAAACTGATATTCCTTTCTATCAAGTTAAGCCATGAAGATTGACGTACGGATCCCAAGGTTGAAGGAATGAAAGCCAATCGGAGAGTTGAAGAATTTATGCCTGCCCAGAGGGCCTACTTTTATTATAGTTATTTTGTTAGCATAAGAGAGGTACAATCGAAGTGGGCCTAAGACCCAAAATAAATGGGTCAAAAACACCGGTCCAGACGAAAAGAAATTGCATTTGGACCCAACTCTCTCTTTCCCTCTCTTTTACATTATTTCATCTTTATTTGTTGTTACTTGTCGCTAGTTTTAGGGTTAGAAAAGTTCAAATTCTCCGCAAGACGCTATTTCACTTTAACATCTTAATTAAATCAACCAAATATAAATAAACATAGAAATTTGCGAATCAAATCTCATTTAGCTAGTAAATTAATTCTTCACTTATAAACAAACTCTAATTAATTTCTTCTCTACAACTTAAATTAGATATTGTAGCCAAAAAATTAGTTGTCGGATAACCCCAAGTAAGCGGGTGTCTTAGGTACTTTCAAAACCTTCCTAAGATGTTAATAAGAACCCCCAACCCCCTTAAAATTTTCATTAGATTTACTGTTTGATCTTTTTTAAAAATAAGGTTTTTTGATTTTCCTTAAAATTAAGTGCCGACTCTTAATAAATCCTTAACCTATAAATATTTTTTCTGGAAATAAAACAGAATGACGACTATGCTTGGGATTTGAAGAATTCTAAACATAAAACTAACTTGTTTGGCCACATAAATAAGTGTTTACTTGTTTTGTTTATCGTATTATTAAATTGTTTCATTTTCATGGCATTTATTTCGCCGAACGGCAAACAGTTTGCATTAGGATAACGGAAATTATGTGGTTTATCACTACTTCCTTTAGAAAAGACACACAAGTCTAATCTTTGGAAGTAACAAATGACATTTGGCTTGCGGTCATCCAACGTAATTTATTGCTTCACCCCGTTGTTTGTACGACTGGGGTAGCCCTCACTTCTAAATCAATTCTAGTAAACCTAGGATAGAGTGAAATGAAAACCGAATCTAAGCATTAGCCTAAGATTTCTTAGTACCCAGGCGTATTAAGTCCATTAGTAAAAGCGCAAAAATTATGTCCAAGGTTTTGAAATAACGACATACCATTTTATCTGACATTTGATGGATATACGTGTAAAAACATAATTAAGGGTGGGGAAACTTAACAAGGTTTTGTTATTTAGACATGGATCTTTTTGTACGGTTCAACATGTTTGTGGAAACCCCACTCTCACTCAAGATGTGGTACAATGACCTTGACGGGGATCATAAAAGAACACTCAACAAATATGTTGGTGCCCTAACAAAAACTACTCAACATGGTGGGATGGGACAAACTCATTGAAGTCCTTACAAACTATTGGGATAATGAAAAAATTGTGTTCTTGTTTGGAACTATAGAAATTACCCTGAAAATTGAGGAACTCCTGGACTACAACGATATAGGTTGTAAAGGGTTAGAAAGAAGAGTGAGAAAACAAGAAGACATTTTGATCCCTAACAGGCCTTCTATCGAAGATATTACAAAATGACTTGGACTAGGAAAAGATTACACTTATTTGGTCCAAGATTCTCATATATCATTTATGGACCTCTACATTAGGTTCGAGAAAGCGAGCTTTGATGCATTGTATAACAAAGAGTTCAGAGTTACCCATGAAATACGACATTTGGTGTTGACCGTCGCGTTATTAGGAATAATGGGTTTTCCACACGGCCCAAGAGAAAGTATCAACACTCGAGTGATAATGCTCGCACATACATTATTCCACGGGCCCCAAAATCAAGGGCAAGTGAAGTATTATCCTATTGGTCTTGTCATTTTGTCAGACAAGTATTGAGAATTAGTAAAATGCAACGAAGGACATCATTATATTCAAGGTTGTAAGTTTCTCCTTCGATGGTGGATCCTAAGTCATTTGGCAAAAGGTCATGGGAATCAAGAACTACATACCCTAGATGATAAGAACACTCTCAAGCATTTGAAAGGCAAGTTGTTTCGGGCAAATCTTTAAAATCAAAACACCAGAGGAAGATGGGCTCCAATTTGTTTTGAGATAAGTGAAAAAGATGTCCAATGGATTCTCGATCTCTTCATCTCAAGGCATGTCATCATAAGGGTCCGCATACGACTCGTGCTTCCACT
The DNA here is from genome assembly GCA_027704765.1 of Solanum habrochaites. Taxonomy (NCBI): domain Eukaryota; kingdom Viridiplantae; phylum Streptophyta; class Magnoliopsida; order Solanales; family Solanaceae; genus Solanum; species Solanum habrochaites. The sequence goes on along the minus strand of JAKWJA010002498.1, from coordinate 34,156,470 downwards.
GCCATGTATTTGGGGATTCTATCCTTACGTACCTTTATGAGTCCTATGAATGATTGGGAGGAAATAAATCACGCCTTGAGAGGCGTACTATGGTGACTACATGTATGACATTGGGGACGATAAAATGGATGGTGCTACCGAAATTCTAAGGGAGTGGAAAGGGGCCAAGTGAATGAACAAAGACACCATCGCTTCAGATCAATTTGACGGGGGATATGACGAAACTTATAAGGTTTGGTTGAATAGAAATATACAAAGTATATCCTCTCCATGCCCAAACAGTTGCCATAGTGTTGAAGAAAAAAAATCCAAAGTTATGATCGAGCTAAGGGAGGTAAAACGGGGAGCCCAAGAAATTCACGCTAAATTTTTCTCAAAAATCAATGTACTCTCGACAATATAACTGAGGAATTGGAAAGGTTGAGAAGCAGATTTCATGAGCTTGTCTTATGGGTTAAATAAAATATAGAGGGGATGCAATACGAGGATTGGAAAGAAAAAGGACACCAAAGCAAGGGTTACCTGCTGATGCTACGGTACATGTTTCAGCAATACAATACACAGGGAAGCAACGCACAAGCAGGTCCATCAAGGACAACATAGTGGATTTCACCCCTGTGTGGGTTTTTTCTATATGTATTTCTGTCATTATCAACACTTGTGTGGGCTTATCTTTCTTGTATTTCAGTATGTTTTTCAAATGACCCTGCGTAAGACCGCCTTTTGTATTTTGTTCCCTTCTTTTCCCTTTTTTTTTCAAACATTAACTATTATATGCAAAATTTCTTGTGGGTAACTTCCTGGTTCAAATCCATACGTACATCTTTCAAATGCGCTAGGCCTACCCTTGGCACAAAAAGCCCCCCCACACATGTTTAGGACGTGATATATGTGCATTAATTGTTTATGTGATAGGTTACGTTGAATGAGGATGTTGGTAACCCAATCCTTGTCAAAAATTTCCAAACAAATAAATAAAAGTCACTATTAGAAAATGCCCAACCAAATTTCCTGAGTTTTATGTTTCCCAACAAAAAAAAAAAGCTCCTGGTACCCAAATCTTAAACATTACTCTTTCATCTTGGGAAAGGAAAAATCACAGCTACGGATAAGGCCAAGAACATCAAGATTGAACCAGCCGAAGAGGATTTAAAGTTGTTTGAAAAGGGTCTCCATGAAACTATAGTGAAGAGGTTCGAAGTAGAGGTTGTCGTTGCAGCCTTTAAGTCTTTACAACGACCACTAGAATTGGAGCTGGCGGCTAATACATTGAAACGTGTTATTCTGGACAAAGAGATGATCGACATGCGAAGGCTGCACAGTAAGTACATAACTTTTAAAAGGATTTTGAAAAAGCATTTTCCCACAAACTTTTTTCCAAGGATGTCTAGCAGAGGGGGACCAGAAAGTCACTCTCAAAGCATATCTTCAACAATACAAAATAGGGAAGAAAGTCATTCCGTGTGTCCTTATTAATGAGCACTTTCTGGCTGAGCGCATGATGAAGCCCATCGAGAGAGAATCTTACCATATCCTATCAGGGGACATCTACAAGACCTATGTGTGTCATCCTAACCAGAAAGGGCAAAAAATAAAAGAGTGCGTGGAGTTTATGAATATGGTCTGCTACCTGATCGATATGGATAGTGTAACGAACAGGTGGGGTGACAGCGTTATCATTGTGTGTGATGAACCAAGGTTTGACATACCATTCACTGAGAAGACTTAGTTATACCATAGGTCATTCACACCCTTCAAGAAAACAATGTTGGAAATTTACTCGCAGTTGGTTCGAACGGGGTCTTTGCCCCACTTTGTAAGAACGTGGGAGTGTTGTATTCGTTAAGAAACAAAGTTCGAAAGTGTTGACCCTATAGACAAGACACTGATTACATAATTGAAAGGTTCTTTGCATTTCGGCGTGACTAAAGTTGAGTTTGTTACTCGTGACTAATGCTACAACAAGTAGAAGATGGGCTGAGAAAGAATCACCTTTATCTTTGGAAGCTTTATTTTCCATTTACTTGTAATTGTTTGAGAATTAATGATTGAAAATAAAAATTTCCCTTTGTATTCAAATTACGTAGGGCCTGAATTCTCTATGAGATACGTAGGCACCCTGTCAAATGCCCCACCCCTATCATTTAAAATTTTCATTCTCCCCCTTTCATTAAACAAAGAAATATGACGCTCTGATCGACAGACTTCCAAAGACATGCAACAAATAAGACCTTAGCTCAATGTGATTTACACTTTATGAGATAATCCAATATTAAGACTAGTAAACTCTTGCTTTTCATAAAAATCAGTTCCCCCCTATTCGTGGATTTGCATGTTCTCAAGCAAAGAAAGTTTTTGTGTTTATCGGTTTTCGATATGATATCTTGCAGTATGTATTCTGAAGTCATACTAACAAATTTTCCTTTAAGTTGTTTGCCTTCCATAGGTAATTAAAAGTGGCCTGTGTCGATTTTCTGGTTGTTCATGCTTACTTCAGAAGATCTAAATGCATTGCATATTCCTTTCCTGGTCAAAGTTCAAACAAGGCAAAAGCAATGATGGGGGATAAAAATGAAGAAATAAGCATGACCGACATTGTCGTGTCTCAACCTACCTTTCAAAATTAAAATGAATTATGAAATCGATGCAGCAGATTGAAGTAAAGCGGTCGTGTCAAGTAAATAACCCAACTAGTGAGGTTGTGATCGTTCCCACGAGGAAAAAGTTTTTAGCACTTAAACTTCACTATTATTACTTTGGTTTAGTCAATTACTTCATTGGAAGTAAAAAACATATAAAAGGGGGGTTTCTATTTCTTAATGACTGAAATAACTACCTAAAGGGATGAGACACCTAACACACTTTGAATTTTGGATTTTAATCAATTTATTGAAGTAACTAGGTTACCGTGTTTCCCAAGGTTCATAACTGATTATTCTAACTTATAACAATTATTTCATAGTATCTGGCATGCAAAAGTGATCAGTTATGTATTTCTAAATTTCTTGGTCTGGCCATCTACAAAATCTCAATCGCCAACTGGGTGTACGTGTGTTGCTATCCTAACCCTTATCTTTACCTCATATGAAGTATCGTATTCATATTTGAATAAGTTATACCTCGTACCAAATCAATATAGCATATTAGAAGTATAACACTAAACTATGTGATTAATTCTTTTTCTATATCTACTCCTTGGGATGGCATAGGGTGGTAGGGTAGGTAGCATAAGCGAGTCTAATGTTTTTCCATCGTAAAAAGACTTCTAAGCGATAGAATTATTAATAAATGACAAAGACACTATTCTAGAAGTGTTTATTTTTTTAAATTTAGTTAGGTTTTATTTTATATTGCCTATGGTTCCCAAACCCTAGTTATGAAGTTTAGTTACTCATCGTCAGAATCACAAATATTACTATATTAATAAGAAATCACGTACTTACGCAATGAGAAAGAGTAAAATCCGGAAAGTTTGCTTGATTAATCACCAATAATCCACTTGGCAAGAATTCTCAAAGTAATCAATAATTTAAAAAAAAGTCTAATGAAATCAAGATCGAACACTAATACACAGAGTCTAATAATGATCCAGAGTCTAACAATTGATCCAGAGTGTCCTTCAAAATATGTGAGGTTTTTTCGAACATTTATAGAAATAAAAACCTAATTAACAAGGACTCTATTTGCTGGAAATCTTCAAAACGAGGCTGGTCGACGCACCTCGCAAGGATTGTCGTGGTAACGACGGACCGTCACGGACTCATATCCCCATAACTTTGATGAAATTTCTTATGTGCTCTCTTCATTACTCGACGGCAAGTATGACGACCGTCATAGGCACAACGGTCGTCCGTCGAGGGTTCGTTCCGAAAACACTAACGCCTTGGGAATATGGTAATGGGATAACCGTCTTAAACATCATGACGAACCTGCAAGAAGGACCGTCATAGGACTGATGGAGCGTCCATGGACTCCGTAACCCCACACTTGGTGGACTTCCCATATCCTTCAGCAGCGCACTACGCTGCCACCTCAGGACCGTACAAGCATGAGGACCGTCACAAGTCAGTAGGTGGTCTCTTCTGCAGTTCTCTCGCTCAAAAAACCTCCGAATACCATCTTTGAATAGATTTCCTGCAAATAAGGAGAAACTTATATAAAAATTAGCACAAAAAGGCTTTTGGACACACTAAACTTAAGGAAAAAGTATTAATAGTGAAACCACGGTATACCAATTGCCGAAATGAGGTTTGAAATGCAGAGGAGATAAGATCTGCCTCCGTCAGGTTTTATTGCTAATGCTTCGAAAGATGGAAGGCCTCCGCTGTACATTCCCTCTTCAAACAAGGAACTAGCTCAGAACCCACCTTGCACTCCTACTCATACTCCCTTAGTAATCAACTTAACGACACATATTCCTCAGTATGCCTCAGCCTCTTACAAAAATCCACCCCTTTCTCAAAACAATAATCCTGAAATTCCACCTCCTTCTAAAAATGCCAATCACTAAACCACTCTACCTTCACAAAACAAAAACACATTCAATCCGAAAACATCCCTATATCACCAAAATCTACACTTCAACACCAAAACATACCCCCAAAACTACCAAACCATCAAAAACGCCACATGTCAGTCTGTCGCTCCACCTCTACATTGAAAAACCACTTTCAAATTCATGATCCTAATAAGAAGGACGTGAATGGTTCTAAGATCGACGATTATGAAAAGCAAGAAAGCGATAGAGGTCGAAGGAAGAGGCTGTAAAGTTGGATATAAAAGAACATATTGGAAAACAATGGAGGAGTTGCAATGTGTTCTTGAGGATGCCAACTTGAATTATTTTACTATGAATTAATGATTTTAATGTAAAAACCCTGTTGAAATCATGTTTATGCATATTTCAAACTTTAATTTAAGAAATGGGTTAAATGGATATGTTTGTGTAGAGTATGAACTTTGGTTTTCATGTGTTGTTATTATGATTTAGATACTGACCTAAGAGCCTTATTATGATTAAATATTTATAAAATTGGTTATAAGTAGTGATGTTTTGTTAAATAGTGAGTTGCTTGTACTGTATAATTCTTATTATACATTGATCTTGTGTGTGTGTACTTGCGAGCACATATTGAATATAAGCATAATTTCATTTATATTGACTTATATACATGATTTAGACCTACATTCATAAATTCACACACTTACATGCTTCACATAATCATATTCTTCATTTAGGCATAATCTAAGCCCAACATGCAATTCAATGCTTCACAAAAAACAATACAAGACACATCTTCAATATCACTTCATTTCACATACTAGGCCTTCAAATCCACACTCACAATACCTACTAAATAATATGAAGTTCATTCAATAAAAAACTGCCCCCCACCAAAAAGGTGTACATACCACTCAAGGATCAATGTATAATAAGGAATATACGTACAAGCAACGCACTATGAAACAAAACATCACGACTTATAACCAAATTTTATAAATTTAATCATAAAAGGATCTTAGGTCAGGATCTAAATCATAATACAAAACATGGAAAACCAAGTTCATTACTCTACACAAACATATCCATTTAACCCATTTCTTAAATTAAAGTTTGAAATATGCATAAACATGATTTCAATAGGGTTTTTACATTAGTCAGAATTTGTACCTTCCTAAAGGGTTCAACATTCCAAAATTTTAAACTTTTGGAGGAATAGGTAATCCCTTAGCGCATCTAAGGGCCTACTTTGAAAAACTCATGGGAGTTGGGAGCGATGAAGTTGTATTGATGCGGATCTTTAGTAAAATTCTGAACGGAGAGGAACTGGAGTGGTTCACATCCCACGAAACAAGGCAGTGGCCTAGCTGGAATGCCCTAGTGTCACGATCCAAAAGCACCCCCTTGACGTTAGGGACAAACCTCGATTCATAGCAAGGCGTACTTGACCCTTTGGGGTCTTGTACAAGCCCTTTAACTATTGTTCATTACATAATACACGAAAAATAGTTCCGAACTAAAACCTTTCAAGACATTTTAATAAAAACTAGTCTTTCATAAATATTTAGACAATCTCATCATCACAAGCCAACTTAAGACATGACATAATATCATCGGGACACGACCCTTTACATTAAAAGAAAATACATAATAACTCTTTAAATAAAGAAACTAAGATAAGGACTATGCCCTCAAATATATGAGGACATAATTTTCCTTGGGAGATACTTTCCAAAGCTTCACCTTTTATTCTTCAACCTTCCTTAAAAAAAACAATACTTAGATAGTATAGAAAAGTATGGGGTTAGTATAAAACAATTTACTAACTATGGCATATGCAAAATATGGAAAAGGGAACTGTTAGTATAAGTACTGAGCGCAAATTAAGTAAAGATTTTGAATTTAGAACCAAAAACAACATGAAAAATCATTAACAAGGTAAAGAGAATCTCATAAATTCAAAATTTATAGAACACAATACAATAACACTAAGAACTTTACAGTGAATACATTATAGTGAATGGCATAGTCCAAGTCATGTGAACCTTTTTCCTTTGATGTTTCCCTAACCCAAGTTACCGTAAGATTACCTAAGGTAAGACAATAAAGGACCTCCTATACACCCCCTTCAAGTCAAGCCAAAGGAATCCTTAAGACCACTAACCATAGGCTTACCTCATATGGGAATCAAATCCACGACCTTAGCTATACATATGCCAAATATTCATTCGCACGAACTTCATGTAAGTACCCTTCTCCAATAGTACTTATAGGTCACACTAAGTGCAATGTGAGAGTAGCATGCCATACTACTACTCCCACTTAGTGCTCGTAATGGATTCCCTTATATTTGAGCACCTTACAATGACTTAACCACAATACAGTGAACTATACAAAATATTACAGTGAACTAAAAGACTCCAAAGTTGTGAAATTCCAAAGTATTGGAAACGAGGAAGTGGGCTCATTTCCGTAAATGTTACCTTACTGAGGTTATCCTAAGACTCTCCAAGGTATGACATGAAGGAAACGTCTAAACACCTCTTTCAAGGCACACCAAGGAGATCCTTAAGACTACCCACAAAAATCTTACTCCACTCGAAAGAATAAGTCACTACTCAAATCATAAGACATTAGAAGAGAACTCAACAAACCACCTAAGACTTCTTTTTCGGAATGCCTAGTTAGTGCAATGGATAGATTGCGTCCCATACCACCACCTACCCTAAGCACTATACTCTTTTAGAAGATTTGGCACCATCTCTTCATTTTAAGAGGGTCCTACATAATGTAATGGATTAGATAGAAAAAACCCCCCCCCCCAACTGTATCATACCATCAAACCTAAGTAGCCACTATTTAGAGACTATTCATTTATTCTTTTGTGGGGGATAGATTAACCGACATAGACCATGAGAGCTAGACATGGAATACCGATATTAACCTCTATCAGATGAGGGATCCTCACTTGCCTAGGGTACGGTCATTCTCTTAGCTTTTAATTGGCTTGCCCAATAGCTACACCTATGCGGGGGCATAGTTAAGCGATAAGGATATTGCTACTAAGTAACTTATTCTCTAGTAATGATAGTACTCATATAAAGAGGTACATTAGAATACAACATATCAACTCACAAAGTGTAACTACTTTTCTTCATATCCTCTCGGCGCTAGGTATAACCCCCACAGATTCTAAACATAATATACTTATAGGTTAAGGATAACTAGTGAACACCACATCTCAACTCAAGAAGGGTATACATCCTCTGATCTATTTAGAAAGCTCTTAGGATGTAGTGAGGTTACTACTAAATACTTCATCTCAATTCACGAAGAGTGTCCACCTCAAAATACCTCTAGTTACTCAACTTACCTTCAAACATTCATATAAGTGTGTGTGTGTAGTTGTGAGAACATATTTCATGTAAGCATAATTTCATTTGCATTGACTTCTATGTATTCTATAGACCTACATTCATCAGTTCACACACTTTACATGTTTCACATAATCATATCCTTCATTTAGGCATAATTTAAGACAAAGATGCAATTTAATGCTTCACTAAACACAATACAAGACTCGTCTTAAATATCACTTTATTGCAAATATTAGGCCTTCAAAGCCACACTCACAATACATACAAAATAATATCAAGTTTATCAAATAAACATCGCCACCAAGAAGGTGGACCATAGTACTCAAGAGCAATTTATAATAAGAATTATACAATATAAGAAATTGACCATTTAAACAAATCAGCACCACCAATAACAATTTTTATAAATATTTCATCATAATAAGGATATTAGGGAATTAGCTAACTCATAATAACAACGCAAGAAAATGAAAGTTCATATTTTATACAAACATATCCATTTAACCCATTTCTTAAATTAAAGTTTGAAATATGCATAAATATGAGTTCATTAGGGTTTTGACATTTTAATAATCAATTCACACAAGAATAAACACATTTGAATCATTAAAACACTTTTACAAGAATATCCATGGTTAAAATCAAAGATAAAAGAAAGTAGAGTTACAAAACCGTTTTTTAAATCTTTTGGAAATGACTTCTTCAATGGAAGATGGTTCAAGGTTGGATACAATACCTCAAACACAAGTAAAACCACTAATTTTTGGTTAAGATAAACGTCCAAAACAGCCTTCTTTGCCTCCTTGAGTCTTAGTTCTAATGGTGCCTTTGAGAGAGTTTTCTTTAGAGAGGGAGTTTGAATATTTAAATTGAGGGGTCTTGTCTAGGTCAAGGACTTAAAAATAATCTTATATAACTTCAAAAAAATAAATATATCATCCTATATTCGTAAAATACTTGGGTGAATTTACACAAAACACTCAAACCTAGCAGCAAACTTTCAACAGTATTTGCAGGTGTCAATCGACTACCCTAAGTTATTGGGCGTCGTTTGATCGACAGCCTGTTATGTTGGGGCGTCGATGGATTCAAAGACTGATTCATGGGGGATAGACTCCCACTTAGTATGGTACTACGCCCCTCAAATTATGGGGCGTGATTGAGTATACGAATAGTAGACTGTGGGCGTCGATTGCCAAACTTTGGTATCATGGGTGCTACATCTTGGGTCCTCTTCTAGAACCACTCGTGGATCCTAGGTGGTGTTGTAACTGGACGTTAAACCCCAAAACATATTCTTCTGTTTCATAGGAACATCCAAAATCACTTTCGAGTAAATCGAACACGTAAAACTCACTCAAACACATCATGACACAGGAACACTTTCTAAGGCCACTTTGCGAACTTCAAAGACGTTCTCAAGCCATTTGACCTCCAACCTTAACCAAATTTTACAATATTACTAATAAAACTAATTTAAATTATTTTAATTTCAGGTTAAGTTAAGAAACACTCACGAGGATCTACTTCACCTTTGTTCATTTTTGGGCGTTACATTCTCCCCCACTTAGAACAACATTCGCCCTCGAATGATACTAAAACATCAAGAACAACAAGGAATCGATTAACATACCATACCACTTTAAAATAAAGGCTCAAACATTCACAATCTAAGAAACAACTAACAAGGTGCACAATTTCATAGTTTGAAGCACTTTGGAACTTCAGTACTTTAGCAAACATTCAAAAGTTTCAAAAGTCTCCTTTCTTTCTTGATTGGATGGAACTACTTCTTAAACATTCAAATGTTCCTCATAACAACTCTTATACACATTGAAACTTCAACTAATAAAAGGAAATTTCTTTTCAAAAATTTTAAAACTTGCAGTGAACATCACTATAACACTGCCAAACATACCTAAAAATTTTAAAATTTCATTCTACGAGGAATTCATCAAGATGACATGATCATATCAACTATAAAACCATAAAAACTCATTTCATAACATAAAAACAAAAATCATAAAGAGTTAATACTTACCAAGACCATTTACTCCGGATTAGTTATCCTTTCTAGATTCCATCCCATATGAAGGGTTCTTGTTTGGAGCATTACGATCTAGGGAAGCTTGATTGACCTCTCTCCTTCTTTCTTTGATGTAAGGGTAGTCCCTCGTCTTGTGGCATTTATTACCACATGCACAAAAAACATCTGTTCTGGCAAGACACCTACTTAAATTTTGCTTTACACAAGTAGGCCACCTAGTCCTCTCAAAAGTATGGACACCACCTTGGGAATTTTTGTTAGGGTCCTTGCCCTTATTTCCCATGGACGAATCTTGGTGATAGAACCTCTTGTTAGGTAATTTGTAACTACAATCATCCTACATAGGACTCTTACCCTCTTGCCTTATCTACCTAATTTTAGACTCCTAAATTTTTTGTGCATAGTCCATGAGCCTAGAGATATCCATGTCATTAGGAAACATTGACGTATGACACTCTTTATCCAACAAGCTAGACACTCCCATCATAAATTTGTTCATCCTAACCGTAGAGTTGGATAGCATGGGTGGGGCATACTTAGAGAGTTGGGTTAATTTGAGAGAGTACTCTTGCATACTCATTCCCCCTTGATGAAGGTTCATGAACTCAACTATCTTCTTCTCCCTCGACTCTAGGGGAAATAACCTATATAGAAAGGCATAATTGACTTCCTCCCAATAAACCCGACCTCTTTCTAAGGGTCTGTCAATCTTCCATTGATCAAACAACACTGGAGACACATCCTTGAGTTTGTAAGCGGGTAACTTCGCTTTCTCCTAGGGTCACACATATAGCATCTACAACTTTGAAAACTTAATCTATGAAACCTTGTGGATCTTCATCCCCCTTAGTGCTATGAAAAGTGGGAGGGTTCATCCTCACGAAATCCAGAATTCTAGAGGTGGGAGTAGTATCATTAGGTTGGGGCCAATATCCTTGATTAGCTTGGCCATCAAAGTGATTATTGATGACATGAGCTTTAGCCGTCACGAGTTGCGTCAAATTAATTAGGGAAGTCCTCAACTTTGCATTAGTCATATCCCTCTCAACAAAAGGACCTTGAAGCATAGAAGGAACTTGTGGCACTTGAAACACTTGGGGTTCCGGAGGCACTTGAGGTTCTTGAAGGGGAACCTCCTCATTTTCCTCCTCTAGGCCAACATTAGGAACTTGGACAACACGAGAAGGAATCCTCTCATTAGGTAAACCTCCCTCCTCCCTTTTAGCAGTCGATCTCCTCGTATTCATGTCCTATAAACACAAAGACAATAGGTAAAGAAAAGACAAATTATATCACTTAACTCTAAGACACAACATTAGAATAGAGAAGAAAGTGAAACTTCTATAATTCTATAGCCTCTTGTCAATATATGTGTCTCTACTCACACAATTGACAAAGATACCATTAGATGTTGCTTATGAGACTTTTAGAACATAATCTATTTCCTATAACCTTATGCATTTATACCAAGTATTTCACGACCAGAAATCACCCTTTAGAAGTTAGAGAGAACCCTCGCTTCGTGGCAAGGCGTACTTGACCCTTTGGGGTCTTGTACGAGCCCTTTAACTATCGCTCGTTACATAAAATATTAAAAGTAGTGCGGATTTAAAACTTTTCAAGACATTTTAGTACAAACTAGTCTTTCACAAATATTTAGAGAATCTCATCGTCACAAGCAAATTTAAGACATGAAATAATATCATAGGGACACAACCCTTTACGTTAAAAGAAAATACATCATAAGTCTTTAAATAAAGAAACTAAGATAAGGACTATGCCCTAGAACATATGAGGACATAATTTTGCTTGAGAGAAACATTCCCAAGCTTTACTTTCTAGTCTTCAACCTTACTTCGAAAAACACCTATACTTAAATAGTTATAGAAAATTAAAGGGTTAGTACAAAACAATGTACTACATATGGCATATGCAAAATAATGTAAAAAGGGAATTTTTAGTATAAAACACATTTTCATGCAAATTAAGTAAAAGATTCATGAACTTAGGAACAAAACAACATAAGAAACATCATTTAGCAATTGAATAGAAGAATCTCATAATTTTAGAATTTATAGAACACATTATAGTAACATTAAGGACTTTACAGTAAATACATTATAGTGAATGGTCTAGTGCAAGTCATGTGAACCCTTTTGATTTGAAGTTTCCCTAACCCAAGTTACCCTCAAATTCCCTAAGTTAAGATAAAAAGGGATCGCCCATACACCCCCTTCAAGTAACACTAAAGGGATCCTTAAAAACACCAATCATAGGCTTACATAATATGGGAATCAAATACACACTCTGAGCTAAACATATGCTAAACATTCATTCGTAAGAACTTCATGTAAGTACACTTCTCCAATAGTACTTATAGGTCACACTTAGTGCAATGTGAGAGTAGCATCCCATACTACTAATCCCCTAATGGATTCCCTTAGATTTGAGAAACTTACTATAACTTAACCAAAATAAAGTAAACTATACAAAACACTACAGTGAGCTAAAAGACTCCAAAGATACTGAACTTTCAAGGTATTCCCTATGAGGAAGTGAGCTCATTTCCATAGAAGTTTGCCAACCGAGTTTATCCTAAGACTCTTCAAGGTATGACATGAAGGAAACATTTAATCACATCCTTCTGTGCACATCAAGGAGATACTTAAGACTTCCCACCAAAAGCTTACTTTACTCGGGAGAATAAGTAACCAATCAAATCACAAGACCTTAGAAGAACACTCAATAAACCACCAACGACTTCCCTTTCGGAATGCCTTCCTAGTGCAATGTAATCATCCCATACAACCACATACCCTAAGTAGTACACTCTTTTAGAAGGTTTTACACCAAGTCTTCCTTTTTGGAAGGTCATACTTAGTGCAATGGATAGATAGCATCCCATACCACCACCTACCCTAAGTAGCACATTCGTTCAGATGACTTAGTTCATTTAATTAGTTTGTGAGGGATATCTTTACCCATATAGACAACGAGAGCTAGATATTGAATCACCATATTAACCACTATCAGATAAGGATCCCCACCTTCCTAGGGTAAGGTCGTTCTCAATGTTTTTACATGGCTTCCCCAATAGCAACACCTATGCGGGCACATATTTAAGGGATAGGGAGATTGCTACTAAGTAGCTCAGTCTCTACTAACGTGGAGTAATCATCTCAAGAGGTACATTGGAATACAACACCTCAACTCACGAAGTGTAACCACATCTACTAAATATCCTCTCGGTGCTAGGAATAACCCCCACTCATTCTAAACATTATATACCATAGGTTAAGGATAACTAGTGAACACCACATATAAACTCACGAAGGGCATTCATCCTCTGAAATATCTTAGAAAGATCATAGAAAGTACTTTGGTAACTACTAAATACTTCATCCTAACTCACTAAGAGTGTCCACCTTAAAACTCCTCTAGTTACTTAACTTAGCTTCATACATTCATTTAAATGTGTGTGTGTGTACTTGCGAGCACATATTGAATATAAGCATAATTTCATTGATATTGACTTATATACATGATTTAGGACCTTACATTCTAAATTCACCACTTTACATGCTTCATATAATCATATTCTTATTTAGCAGATATAAGCCCAACATGGCAATTCAATGCTTCACAAAAAACAATACAAGACACATCTTCAATATCACTTCATTTTACATACTAGGCCTTCAAATCCACACTCACAATACCTAATAAATAATATGAAGTTCATCAAATAAACACTGCCACCAAAAAGGTGTACCATACCACTCAAGATCAATGTATAATAAGAATTATACAGTACAAGCAACTCACTATTTAACAAAACATCACTACTTATAACCAATTTTATAAATATTTAATCATAATAAGGCTCTTAGGTCAGTATCTAAATCATAATAACAACACATGAAAACCAAAGTTCATACTCTACACAAACATATCCATTTAACCCATTTCTTAAATAAAAGTTTGAAATATGCATAAACATGATTTCAATAGGGTTTTTACATTAAAATCATTAATTCATAGTAAAATAAACACATTTGAATCATTAGAATACTTTTAAAAGAATACCCATGCCTAAAATCAAAGATAATGAAAGTAGAGTTAGAAAACCGTCTTTGAAATCTTGTGGAAATGACTCCTTGAATGGAAGAGGGTTCAAGGATTTATACCATACCCCAAACATAAGGAAAAACACTAATTTTTTGTTAATACACACGTACAAAACAACCTTCTTGGCCTCCTTGAGTCTTTGTTCCAATGGTGCCTTTGAGACAGTTTTCTTTAGAGAGGGAGTTTGAATATTTGAAGTGAGGGGTCTTGTCTAGGTCAAGGACTTAAAAAAAATCTAATCTAATTTCAAAACCCTAAATATATCATCCTCGATTTACTTGGGTGAATTTACGAAAAACACCCCAACAGGGAAGCAAACTTTCCACAACATTTGTAGGTGTCAATCGACTACCCGAAGTTACTGGGCGTCGTTTGATCGAAATCCCGTTATGTTGGGGCGTCGATGGATTCAAAGACTGATTCATGGGGGATAGACTTCCACTTAGTATGGGACTAAGCCCTTCAAATTATGGGGCGTCGTTGAGTTTACGAACACTAGACTGTGGGCGTCGATTGCCCAGCTTTGGCAGCATGGGTGCTACGTCTTGGGTCCTCTTCTAGCACCACTCATGGATCCTAGGTAGGGTGGTACCCGGACGTTAAACCCCAAAACATAGTATTCTATTTCTTAGGAACATCCCACATCAATTTCGATTAAATCAAACACATAAAACTCACTCAAATACATCAAGACGCAGGAACACTTTCTAAGGAACACTTTGTGAACGTCATGGATGTTCTCAAGCATTTGACCTCCAAACTTCACACTCTTCCTAACAACACTGATTTAACTTATTTTAACTTCAATTTAAGTCAAGAAACACTCACGAGGATCTACTTCACCTTTGTTCGTTTTTGTGTAATAAACCAATCTAAGGACATTATTGAAAGATTTGCCTACGACATGGAGATTGTCCCTGATTGTTATTCCCTAGAAAAGATGAAGCAAAAATTCATAGAGAGATAAACTGAGTTTTCGTACAGATGACAAAAAGAGAAAGCAAGATATCGGTCTCCTATGTCTAAAAAGGAAATTGTTGAAGTATTTGTGCGAGTTCAGGAACCCAAGTATTATGACATAATCATGCTTCTTGTTTAAGCAAAGTTTGCCGAAATAGTCAAGGTAGGTGAGACTATCGAAGATGAATTAAGAATTGGGACGATTGTCCGTGTTGCTGCCTCGCCCGGATCATCGGGTTTGTTTAAAAATAATAGATAAGATGTGTCTATTTGTTATTATGAGGGGAAGAAGACCCCGAGGAGATCCTCATCGTACCCAGGTCGCTCTCAACCTTCACAAATTCCATACCAGGTATTTTATGCACAAGCCGATGATAAAAATACTCCCCCTCCAAGTTACCAAAAGGCCCGTCATCCCACTTACCAAAATACTCCCTCTCACAATTATCAAACTCCACCTCCCAGTTATTAAAATTCCCTCCAGATTACCAAAACCTATCTAGTTAGCCAAAATTCCTCCCTCCCCTCCGAACTACAAATCTCATTGCTAAATTACAAGAGTTATCCCTACCTGAGTTATCAAGCTCCCCCTCCTAACATTCAAAATTATTGTCAGATGCCTCCTCTACAACAAGGCAACTATGATTCTCCTCGGCCAAAATTAAAGAAAAATTCCGCCAAAATTTTCACTTCGCTTGTCGAAAGTCGAACAAAGTTGTACGAGCGATTAACTGTGGCATGTTTTATCCATCTAGTGGGGCCCAAGAAAGTGGATACCACCTCTAGGTTTTATAGACCCCATCATAAGTGTGCATATTACTCCAAAAATATTGGATGTGATACTGAGGATTATATTAACCTCAAACACAAAATCAAGGATTTGATTTACTAGAAGGTGGTCCCATCCAGACCGTCGCACCCAACTTCAAAAGTAATCCTTAGCCAAATCATGGGGGTATCAATATCAATATCATAGAGACTGATGACGATTGGTGAAAGACAAAAATGATAGTTCTGATGATGATTTTAAAGGTTTGTAGTTTTATTGGAGTTTGTGATTCTGAGACTCGAAAATTTTGTTGCTTTGGTGTCAATAGAAACTTATGCTCAACCAAGGTTTTTGATCAAAATAGCTTATGCTTAAGGCATAACTAGGCCTAGTAGATATTAGACGCCACATGAGTTGGCTAATATAGGAAAAAAGAAAGACTAATCAAAGAGGTCGATAAGTGAGGCCGAGGATGAGGAATTTTAGAAAAGAATGCAACCTAAAGACTATTCGTTCCTAACGTATTTGGAGAAAACCCCAACTTAGATTTATGTTGATGAGTTTGCAAATGTATATACATGCCTTGATGAAAGAATTGGATGACACGTATGTTCTTGTGAAAAAATTGGTTACATTAAAGGAGCCATGATCAGTCAGTTCATCCGTGGACATCGAATTAGCTTTTGTGATAAAGAGTTGAACGTCAAAGTTAGGATGCATAACGAAGCTTTACATGTCACCATTGCGTGTCAATACTAGGTTGTAAATCGTGACATGGTTGATGATGGACCTAGCCTTAACATTTTCCCTATATCGACTCTAACACAATTAATGTTTAACTTTAGGAAGCTTCAACATGACCAAGTCAATGTGAGAGCTTTCAGTGAGGTGCAAAGAGACACGCTGGTGGTAGTAAAATTGGTCAATTATATGGGACAAGTAGAGTTTAATATGGAGTTTCAGGTGTTGGACATCAACACTAGTTAGGAACTTATTTTAGGAATGTTGTTCATACAAATGGCTGGGGTTGTGGCTTCTACCTTCATCAACTGATGAAGTTTGTCAGGAAGGAGCAAGAATTGGTCATTTATTATGAAAGAAGCCTTTCCAGTGGGTATATATCGATCTTCAATGAAGTTTCTCAAGGTTGTAATTTCTACATGGTGGAGCTGGTAAATATCACCGGTGATGACTTGGCTTTGCAACCCCCTACCCTTGGTATATAAGATTATTTCTACATAGATTCTGCAAAAAGGAATTCAAACTAGGCTTTGGACTTGGAAGGAATTTCCAAAGAATTTTTGAACCTATTCAAGTTCCCACTAAAGGAGCAAGGTTTGATTTAGGGTATGTCCCCATAGTTGATGAACCAAAGATGAAGAAAAAGAGTGGTTATCCATCATTGGCCAGGCCAATCCCTCATCTTTACCAGTAATTTTCACTTTGAGAGGAAGATGATCGTGATGTCCTGGGGGAAGGAATCTGGGGCATTTTTACAAAGAACGATGCAGACATAGAGAAAGAGGTTGAGAGATATGGTTTCCGCGATGAAAATACTAAGGAGCAGCTGCGAAACTGGACCTCAACACCAATTGTTATTAACCGAACATCTTGGTATAAAGGACATTGTTTATGCCAATTTTAAAGTTTGTGGTAGTCCTAAAGAGTACTAAGACCCACCATTTTACAGTTTCCTTAATTTTTTGGATTTTGAAATTCCTTAATAATATTTAAAAATGCAATATGTCCCTTCTCGATGACCAAAGTTTGTGTCAGCTTTTCAATTTTAATGAAAGCCTCTTTTATTGAAATCTTTTTTATTTTCTTATTTGCTACATATTACTCTCCTAAATTTGTCTGTTTATGATTTTAGTAATATTAATTTAAAACCTACCAATATCAAGTCATGTCACAATCCAAAGGAACAAAATAAGGCAGGTGATGATGAAGGTGATGAATATAAAAAATAAAATAAGGTAACAAAATATGTTGTTGAGGAATTTTGGCATTTTGAGAATCAACATAAGCGGAATTTTGAAGAAATAGAGACATTGAATCTTGGAGATGAGGAGTGCGTCAAAGAGGTCAAAATCAATGTCCATTGGAATGAAGCTCAAAGAAGCGACCTGATTCGTTTCCTTAGTGAATACATTGACGTATTTGTCTAGGCATACATCGATATGCTAGGGTTGAGTAGGAATGTGGTGTCTCATAAATTGCAGATCAATCCCGGTTTTAGTAAATTAAAACGAAATACTTGAAAGTTCAAGCCCGAGTTAAGTTTAAAGATTAAAGAAGGTATTACCAAACAAATTGAGTCTCAATTAGTGTAAGTTACCCAATATCTTACATGGTTGTCCAATGTTGTTTCGGTCTCCACGAAATATGAGAAGATCAAAATTTGTGTCGACTAACAAGATCTCAAAAAAAACAATTCTAAAAGATAATTTTCCATTGTCGAAAATTCAGATTCTGATCGGTAATTGTGCTAAGCATGAAAAGAACTCATTTGTGGATTGTTATGCAGGTTATCACCAGAGCCTAATGGATGAGGAAGATGTAGAAAGACAACATTTATTACGTCTTTGGGTGTATATCATTATAGGGTGATGCCATTCGGTCTCAAAAATGTTGGTGCTACTTATATGAGGGCTATGACAACCATCTTTAACGACATGATTCATAAAGAGATTGAGTTGTATGTTGATGATGTCATTATCAAGTTCCGCGAGAGTTTGCACCACTTGACTCATTTAAGAAGGTTCTTTAATCATCTGCTTCAGTACAAATTGGAGTTAAATCCCACCAAATGTGCTTTTAGGGTTCCCGCCAGCAAGCTTTTGGGATTTATAGTCAGCAGAAGCGGCATTGAGCTTGACCCTTCCAAGATCAAGGCAATTCAAGAATTACAACCTCCGAAGTCAAAGAAGGAAGTGATGAGTTTTTTGGGAAGGTTTAACTACATTAGTCAATTTATATCTCATTCCACTATGGTGTGTGATCCTATCTTCAAGTTATTGAAGAATGATGCTTTGAAGAAGTGGAAAGAAGAATACTTTTGATGCTATCAAGAATTATTTGTGCAATCCGCCAGTGTTGGTGCCTCCATTAGAAGGGAGTCCATTATTTCTATATTTTTTTGTCTCAGATAATGCATTTGGATGTGTGCTTGGTCAACATGATGAGAAAGGGAAGAAAGAGGGAGTAATATATTATTTGAGAAATAAATTCACTCCATATGAGGCTCTTTATACTTTTTTGGAGAGAACGTGTTTTGTTTTTACTTGGATTGCTCATAAATCGAGGCATTATTTTCTTCTTATGCCATGTACCTCATTTCCAGAATGGACCCGTTGATATGTATTTTTGAGAAAGCAATGTCGACCGGGAAGTTGGCTACATGACAAATGATTTTCAGTGAATTTGATATTGTATATGTTACAAGAAGGCTATAGAAGCACAAGCCTTAGCTGATCATCTTCTAGAAAATCCCATCGACGAAGGATATAAAATGCTCAAGCCCTATTTCCCTAACGAAGAGGTATCATTTCTAGGTGAAGATATTTTTGAAGCATACCCTAGTTGGATGGTAGATGGAGAGGTGAATAACAAAGGAAGAGGTAGTGGAGTGGTTTTAGGATTAGAAGTTGGTCAGCACTACCATATGGCGGATAAACTCCAATTAAATTGCACGAACAACATGGTTGAATTTCAAGCTTGTATCCTTTGTTTGAAAATGTCCATCGACATGAATGTTCATGAATTTCTGGTTGTTGGAGATTCAAATTTGTTTATTCATCAGGTTCAAGGAGAATGTGTTGTGAATAACCCAAAGATCACACCATATATTCTATATATACAGAAGTTGAGCAAGAGATTCTGCAAGATTGAGTTTTGTCAGAACCTCAGAAAAGAGAAGGAGTTAGGTTATGCTCATTCCACCATTTCCTCATTGATTAAACATCCAGATATTGATTGTATTGATCCTCTAGATATAGAGATAAAGGAGTTGTCAGTTCATGTTCACATGTTGAAGCAGAACTAGATGCTTTGCCATGGTATTTTGATATCAAGAAGTATTTGGAAACCGGGACTTATCATGAGAATGTGAAATTTAACAAGAAGAAATTTATATTTTGTATTGCTCTCAATTTCTTTCTAAGTGGGAAAATCCTCTATAGGAGGATTCAAGATTTATGTCTTTCCGTATTTATTGATGCTGCTGAAGCTGCAAAGTTTCTTGAACAATTACACACCAGAGTTTGTGGTACGTTTATAAATGGACTCACTCTGGCGAGGAAGATCCTTATAGTGAGTTATTTTTGGATTACTATGCAACATGATTTTTACACGTTTGTGCGGAAATTTTATAAATGTCAAGTGCACGAATTTGATTTGAGTGCCGCCTCAAAAACATTATGTTATGCTTTCACTTTGGTCGTTCATAGGTTGGGGCATTGATGTCATCGGTGCGATATAGTCAGCCGCTTCAAACTGATACAAATTTATTTTGGTTGCAATTTACTACTTCAACAAGTCGGTGGAAGCAACTTCGGACAAGTTAGTAACCAAAAAAGTTGTATCACATTTTGTTCGCAACAATATAAAATGAAGGTTTAGAGTACCACAATCCATCATTACTGATAATGGTGTGAATCTGACTAGTCATTTCATGAGAGATATATGTGAGCAGTTTAAGATTACTCATCGAAACTCAACTGCATATCATTCTCAAATGAACCGAGATGTAGAGGCCGCCAACAATAATATCAAGAAGGCATGAGGAAAATCATTGACAATTAACGAGGTTGGCGCGACATGTTTCCATATTGCCTAGATTTGATTTGGTCTTCTCAGAGATGGATGCCATCGAATGGCCAAAACCGATCAATTCCGATGCTGTCAAGAGATACTATGTTTGAAGTTTTAGTTTATACTTCTTTCATTTCTATGTATTCGTTATGTTTGCTTGTATTTTCTTTGTTTAAAATTTTATCCATTTTAGCATTTTTTTGTATGAACTACGTCAAACCTGAATTATCAAGAATGAGATACATATGAGGCCTATGTCGGCAACATTCACACCATTATCCCTTTTTATATTTCTTTGTATTTGAACTACGTTCTACCTGAATTATCAAGAACGAGATACATAGGCAGCCTATGTCTTCCTTGGTCGATTTATTTGTAAATTTCTTATTCTTTTTAACCTTTGTGGGGGGACAATATTTGACCTGATTACTGCCTCAACGGGACGTGTAGGCTCCAAAATGGTTCGATTGTATTTTTCGTGAGATTTTTATTTTGATTTAATATAGAAACAAAGAAATAATTTTTTATTGAGACTCAAAAGTTCTCGAGAAGAAGATTTTTCCTCAACAAGTCAGGGTCGATGCTACTTTGAGATCCGCAACTGGAAAATTTTTTTTATGAATCTGTTAGTTGTCTACTTTAATTTAATTAGTGATTTTCATTCATTTAGAAATAAAAAAACCCTTTTATTATCTTTGTTTTCTAAGGATATAATTAACTAAATAATAGTATTAATAGATTAAAATTAAGTCTAAACTATTTTCCTCGTGGGAACGATCCCAACCAAATTAGTTGGGTTCTTTACTTTATACGACCGCTTTACTTCTTATTTGAGATGTAAATTTGAGCGTTATCAAATTTTGGTGCCGCTTCCGCGGAAAGTAGCTTTTAGATTAACTTAAACTTATTTCTAATGTTTAGTCAATAATTTCTTAATTATACTTTGTTTATTGTTTTTGATTCTTGTAGAACTATCTTTCTTGTATGCCAAATACACGCAGAGGAAGAAACCCATTGTTTCCCTACGATCACGAATTAGAGCGAACACTACGTAACATGAATCTAAATTTGGGTATTAATGATGATGATCCAAAACAGAATATCCCAACTCCGGTTGATGCTCATGGTCATTTATTACCCGATGCTCCAGGTGAAGACCAAGAAAGAGGACAAAATCCCGCTCCACGTCCTCAAGAATACTACAGAGGCTATGAAAATATAGCAGAATCCGATGGGTCACTTGTCTTGCGCCCTCTACAACCAGGACACACCTTTGTGGTAACTAATAGCCTGATGCAAATGCTCACTCCTAGAGGTTTGTTTTTAGTGCTACCTTCTGAGGACCCACCTGCCCATATAGCTAAGGTAAGGGCAGTGTGTAAAAATTGTGTAGGGAGGCCTGATTTGGATTTGGATGTAATAGGGCTAAGAGTCTTTCCTCTCTCACTAACGGGAGAGGCTGCTATTTGGTTGACTGAACTTCCTTATAACTCAATTTTCACTTGGAATCAACTAAGGGATGTTTTTTTAGCATGCTACTTTCCGTTCTCCAAGAAACTAAACCACAATGACAGAGTAAACAACTTTCTGGCACTAATAGGAGAGTTAGTTAGTAGTTCTTAGTATAGATTCACCTCATTTTTTAGAAGCGTCCCAAATCACCGCATAGATGATGAGTCACTGAAGGAATACTTCTATCGGGGATAAGATGATAATAATAAAGCGGTGTTGGATACTATAGTGGGTGGTTCTTATGAGGAGTGTCCTTATGCTGAGATCACCGAAAAGTTAGAGAAATCTCTTGGAACAATAAATCTTGGAGAACTAAGAAGTCAGATACTGGGAGAAATCCCTTCGTAGTGCAATCCATTCACAACCAAGCCACAGATGATATTCTTGAAGAGATGGCTCAGATAAGAACTGAGCTTGGGTTGGTATTAAAACATATTATTGGGGGTGAAGAAAATATAAATGCAGTTAACTACTTGTCTAAACCACCACCATCAAATGATGAATGCTATTATGAGGAGAAATCCTATGCAGTAAATGAACAGACGGGGGGTTTCCGACCGAGTTCCCAAGGCTCAAATCAGGAATTTTTTTCCAATATCAAGGAAACCAAGGTCGGATTTATGGTAAGTCTAACCGTGAAGGTCATTATGTCCGAGATGGAAACTACAATCGCGACAACAACTTGTACTGGGGTAACTATGGTAACAGAAATGATAGGAATGAGTCCTATGTCCCTCCTCAAAATCGTGAAGTTACTCCTAGGGATGGTGGAGATAGTATGGCACGAGTTAAGGATATGTTGCAAAAAATGATGAGGAGGTTCGATGCTAATGATGAGCAAATTAAAGAGTTAAGGAGTAATTTAGAGGGTAATGGGAAGAATGTCGATACACATACAATATTGATTAAGCAGATTAAGTTGCAAATGGCACAATTATCTGCGACTGCGAACACACGGTAATCGGGTACTCTTCCTAACAACACTGTCCAAAATTCAAAAAATGATGGACATTGTATGGCAATCACTACTCGCGGTGGTAAGCAAACCATTGAACCACCCATGTCGTCTAATGAGAAAAAAAGGTGACAAAAGATAATGATTAAGTGGTAGAGGTTAATAATTAAATAGACGATAACAGTGGAAAAGATGGTGAAGTACCTACAAAGGTAATTCCCATGCCTAGACCCCCCTTTTCTCATAGATTAGTGAAAAAGACCGAGGATCGTAAATATCAGCGTTTTATAACAATTTTGAAGCAGCTTTCTATCAATGTCCCTTTAAAAGAATCTCTAGAACAAATGCCCGATTATGACCAGTTTGAACGATCTGGGTACAAGAACAGACGTTACTTTTCGAGGATGATAATTAGAATGCCAACATTGTAGTGCCTATGCTACAGATCTTGTAAAAAAAGAATGACCGGGGCGTTCACTCTTCGTGTACAGCTCGGGTTGATTAGATTTTGCGAAAGCATTAGTTATCTCGGGGCAAGGAATACATCTCATGCCACTCTCGATTTACACGAAGTGGGTTTGGGTGATCAAAATCCCATTACAATCGCGGCTACTGATGCCGATCGACTAGTAACAAAGACATAGGGTACTCCACGATATGCAGTTCAAAGGGAGTCGTTAATATTCGGCAGATTTTTTATTCAATTGTAAGACGATTTGAAGTGCCTATTATTCTTGGGAGGTCATTCCCTGCTCCGAAAAGAGGACTTAGGTTGATATGGAAAAGGGACAGATGAAATTTCGGTTGGTTGAACAATGAGAAGCCACCCTCAAACATTTGTAGGTCCATGAGGCAGAGTGTGACTCCAATCGGTAACTGCTATATCCTAAAACAGAAACAGATGAAGAAGCACATGACCTAAAAAATTGAAACGAGGTTTATTGTGGGGATTTGTGCTTTTATACAATTCTAGGTTGCGTTGGTTTTCGGACAAGCTCAAGTCCAAATGGATTGGCCCTTACTTGATTACCCAACTATTCTATCATGGAGCAGTTGAGTTAGAAACAAGGGAGGGTGTGCAGTTTCAGGTAAATGAACAACACATAAAACCCTATTTTGGGCATGCTGAATCAGTGAATGAAGAGATCGAGGCATACCATCTTGATGAAGGCTGAGTAATCAAGTGTTTCTCAGTAGTGCCGCGATGTTAAATCAGGCGCTGCTTGAGAGGCAACCCAATACTTATAGATTTTCTTTCTAGTAATAGTAGCATTTTCTACTAATGAGTTTTACATTTGTAGGAACAACACCAGAAAATTCTGCAGAAAATTACTCTGCAACAGTCACTGACGGACACATCGAGGGACCGTCGCATGAGTCCGTCGTGCCATGTACGTCTTTCAATTATTTTCAAAACCAGGGCACACGCGGCGGATGTAATGATGGACCATCGCATCTGCGACGGACCGTCATTTGTGTCTCGTTGCATCATTAATGAGCATACCCGACCCGAACCGACCCGGTTAGGGGTAATTGGTAACTTTAAAAAACCCCACTCCTTCATTTCACCCATTTCCCTCCCTTTGTAACTTCCAACTTCCTACCTCCCTTCTCTTTCAACGAATCATTTCCCCAATATCCCTAATACCGGATATGTCGTTAACTGGATGGAGCGATTTTGGTTCTGTTTCTTTGTAACCAAGACCTCCCCTTGCGTGTTTTTTCTCAACTTTCAGGTATGTGTCTCTGATCCTCTACCTATATACAATTTTTTTTTGTGTTTTAATAATTTAGCCTATTTCTTTTGGTGGGCTTCACGGTTTTTAACAGTGTTGTCGACCTAGGTTAAGAAGCCTTACATGTCATTGTTAAATACTCTAGAAAGAAATAGGTTGCTTGAGCATTGCTAGGTTGATAGGTACTTGGGGTGACACATGTAGGTAACATTAAAAAATTTGGACAATATCATGTACCCCCCCTAGCATATACCTAAAATCCCTACGTCACCCTTATCTTTGATGATGGTTCTTCTATTACCCCTCAGATTTGTTTAAGTATATATATTACCCTGCGTGCCTACGTGGCAAAATCTGATCCACATCTAGGGCGCGTGAGTTAGTGGGGAGTGAGTGCAGCTTTGGGCAACAATGGCCAATAAAAATGCAAGCAGTATGTCCAAGCAAATTTGAAAAAAAAATTAAAAATAATTTTATTTTTTTTCAAAGCACTTCTTCTCTTTCAAAAAATAACCCCATTTTAGGGTTCTTCATTTTTGACGAAGCTCCATCCAGTATCATTCAAGCCCTTGATTGAAAGGTAAAAAGTAAAATTAATCATTCTTTACATCTTTTTAGTGGCGATTAGTAATACTTATTTTAGTCGTCGATATAATTCTGAATTGATCATTATATTAAAACCAAATGATAAAATTAATAAAAAGATAAATATTAACAATTTGAAACAAAAATCATATCGTATTCATTATGAGATTATTAATTATGGGGCTAGGGGTGGGGGGGCGATCGTGAGATAGGAGGAGTAGATTTCATTAAAGTCACTTTACGAAATAAAAAAAGTGCGGGTCCCGGCGGCGTGTTCCCCCAAACAACACCCCCATAGCCGCCCCACCTTGCAGATTATTTTGCCAGTTAGGCACGCAAGGGTAAATATTTTACTTAAAAAAAAGTTGGAGGGGGTAATAGGAACCTCATGCAAAGATAAGGGGTGTGATGTGTCTCGTAGGAATTTTGGGTATAGGCTAGGGGGTAATGGGTATATCCCTACAAATTCCATTTGAGTTCATAGGGTAATAATTGGGCATCCTAGTCTGTCACTGAATGTCAAATCCGAGACAACCGATGACAGGACTGTCTTACATGACGACAGGTCATAGGGTCTGTTCCAACATCCCTGTACGTTTTCTTCAAGTGTCCACCAACGGATACATGCGATGGACCATTGTTCCCATGACGGTCTATCCTGCACAACCATTCTGGTTGTCAAAGACCCCTTTTCTAATAGTCTTCTATTTTTTTAAGTGTCCTCTGATGGACATCTACGACGGTCCATCCTGCACAACCGTCGTGACGTTCAGAGACCCATCTCCTGAGGGTCTCCATACTTTTTCTAATTGTCCTCTGACGGACATCAACGATGGACCGTCTTTACCACGACAGTCCGTCCTGTACAACCATTATGGTTGTCAAAGACCATTGTCCTAAGCGTCTCCCACTTTTTCTAAGTGTCCTCGGATGGACATCTACGACGGACCGTCACACCATTGACGTTCCATCCTGCCCAACCATTGTGACGGTCAGAGACCTCTCTCCTAAGGGTCTCCACGATGGACATCGACGATGGACCGTCATTGTTACGACGGTCCGTCCTGCTTATCCATCATACTTGTCAGAGAAATTCCTTCAGGGTTTCCACATCAACATAGCTGAAGTAAGACATGAAGGACCTCATGACGGTCCATCGTACCCACGACGAGCCATCACCTGGTCTGTCGTGTTTCACTGTTACTGCAGAAAAGTCATTACAGCTTAGCTCTTATATTTATTTTGTGTCATTTATGCTCGTCTTGTTTTCTCCTTCTCGTACTAACATTGATTCTTTACAGGTATTATCTCTAATTGCACCAAAACATGATCGAGTTTACACATGTGGGAATTCAAAGTCTGTTGCCCTACCTGCCCGCCTGGGTTATAGGATCTTATGATGAGCGTGTCCTTAGTACGTGCCCCTAGTCACTGCCACTCTATCACGAGCTGCACGGGCTACCAGAGCTACGCCTAAAAAGGAGGCGTCCGGCGTAGTCACTGTCTCCCAGTCTGATGAGGAGCGCACAGTGACCAGCACACCTTTTGAGTCATCTACACATAAAGAAGGAGTGTCTGGATTCTTAGGAGTTTCGTGGTCGGAGGAAGCCTCAGGTTACGCTGATGTCCCTACTGCCACCATAGCTTCACAGTCTTCCTCGTCTGATAAGGCTGATAGTTCTGATTCCACTCTTGGCTCACTGACTCGTGCTCTTTCCCCAATTGCCGACCAGCCCAATCGGTGGTATGTCGACGGGAAATATCAAGTTTAGTTAGATGCCAAGTTTCTGAATGATAAAAGAGTCATGACACGGACCCTTACAACGGAAAGGCTGGTCCTTACGGGTAGTCTCCCCACCATTCCAGAGATCCACAATCTCTTCACGAGACAACCACTGGAGTGGACAGCGCGTTCTTTGGACCGTTATAGTGAGGAATTTGTCCGAGAGTTCTACGCATCTTACATGGCTAATCTCATATCACAGATAGATAGGTGGGCTTCCCCTACCAAACAGGCCCCACTAGAGCATGTCGGAGTGATATACCGTGGCTTCACGGTATATATGCTTGTTCCTACGTTTAGTGCGTCCAAAGCCCTTTTTGTGCGAATTTTTATACAAGTTCTTTCTTGTTTTGCAAGGACATCTTGTCCCAAGCAAAATGCGAGATTTGATGAGAGAGATGCCAAGAAGAAGAGACCACTACGGAGCTTATGACGGTCCGTCATGCTTGTGACGGCGGGTCCGTAGGTGGCAGCGTAGAGAAGACTGCTAAAGAAAGAGGGGAAGTATTCTGACACAAGTGTGGGATTTACGAAGCTGGTGACGGTCCGTCATGGCTATGACGGGTCCGTCCGGCTCATGTTAGTCTGTGAGACAGAGAAGTGATCCCAGATACCCAAATTCCAAGAGTGAAAGGCTTTGAAAGGAGACCCTCGACGAACCGTGTGTGCTATGACGGTCCGTCACACTTGCCCGTTTGAGTGGGAATAGAAGGCAGTATTAGAAGAAAATGCACCAAGGTATGGGACGACGGAGAGTCCAAGACGGTACCTCATGACCACGACGGTCCGTGCGTGTGCCGTCGACCCATCCGCGTTTTGCAGATTTCCTATGTAATTAGAATTATCGTTAATTAGGTTTTTGGTATTTTTATAATAGTTCGAAAAAACCTCGTTGTGAGGGTTAGACACCTGATAGTTTAGACGTGGATTATTGAAACTCCTGTACGTAAACATGTTTGTGAGATTCTCGATAATCATTAGACTTTTTGTGAGATGATTGACTACTTTGAGAATTCTTGCAAGTAATTTGAGTGAGTAATCAAGCAATCTTTTGGACTTTTTCTTTCTCTTTGGAAGTAAGTACATGAATGTTATTTAATATATTTAAATATGTGTTTATCGGCGATAGTAACAAACTCCGGACTAGGGTTGTGGGAACCATAGCAAATCATGAGGGTAACCCTAGCAAAAAACAATTCTAGTAGATAGGGTTGTCTTGCATGTATTAATAATTCTTTCAATTGAGAGTCTTTTTAACGGATGTCAACGTTCGAAACTCGCCTTATGCTACTTGCCGGGACCAAGGAGGTAGATAATAGGAAAAAAAGAATTAGTAACTAGATTAGTGTATCACTAGTAATAGGTAGTTATTGAGTGGT
This sequence comes from Solanum habrochaites, assembly GCA_027704765.1. NCBI lineage: Eukaryota > Viridiplantae > Streptophyta > Magnoliopsida > Solanales > Solanaceae > Solanum > Solanum habrochaites. Next base: position 34,127,926 of record JAKWJA010002498.1, on the reverse strand, counting down.
ACGAGGTAGAATCTTGTTCCAAATATCGAATATGATGGCGGCGGGGGGCGTTTTTTAAAAAATAGGAGGAACGATAAGGGTTAGGAAGCAACACACGTAGCGGACAAACGTGCGGAGTGAATTTCTAGATGCTCGTACCAAGGATTTAGAAATTAACCACTTTATCACTTGATGCAAGAACTAGAAATTCAGTTATAGTTAGAATTATCAAGTTATAACTGTGGGGAACACGGTAAACCCTAGTTAACTTGGATTAATTGATTTAAAACCAACTTAAAATGTTAAGTGTCTCTTTCAATTTAGTTAGCTCTTTGTACTTATTAGGAAATACAAACCCCTATTACATTTTATGTTTTTACTTTTTAAGAAGTTATCAGCCCCGAACAATAGAATACCAAGGTAAGTGAAAGTCTAGACTATTTCCTAGTGGGAACGATCCCAACCTACAAGTTGGGTTATTTACTTGACTGCGAATCGCTCTAATTCTCATGTGAGAAGTAAGTTGAGCGATCAATTTTTGGCGCCGTTGCCGCGGGGAAAGTAGTTTTAGATTTAATTTTAACTTCTTACATAGTGTAGTGAATTTCTGTTTACTTTGTTTTATTGTTTTTGATTTCTTCAGAACTATCCTACTTGTATGCCAAATACACGGAGGAGGAAGAGAACCGTTTTCTGTCCCCTACGATCCGAGTTAGAGCGTACACTGCGCAACATGAATCGTAATTTGGGAATCAATGTGAGGATTCAAAACCAGAACATCCCAGCTCCAGTTGAGGGTTTCATGCGTAAGTATGGTGACCAGAAGCTACGGCGTGAAAATCAAACAGAGGGGACTCCCAGAACCGCCTCAACGGACCCCAAGCATACTATCGAGGCTATGATAACATAGACAGATTTGGATGGGCAATGGTTTTGCCTCCTACACTACGGGGACACACGTTTGTGGTAATAGTAGTTGATGCAAATGCTTCACAGCCAGAGGTTTGTTTTCAGGGCACTTATGAGGATCAACATGCCACATAATAGCTAAGGTAAGGGCAGTGTGGAAAAGTTTGTGTGTGGTGAGGACTGATTTGGATCTGATGTGATAGGGTCAGAGTTTTCTCTCTCACTGACGGAGAGGCTGCGTATTTGGCTCACTGAGCTCCCATAACAACTCATCTTTATGGAATCAACTGAGGGAGTTTCTTAGCAACGCGACTATCCTGGTCTCGCCAATAAACAAACCACAACGACAGGGTGAATAACTTTGTGGGCACTACCAGGAGAGTCAGTTGGTCGTTCTTGGATAGATTCCCTCCATCTGAGAAAGTGGTCAAACACCGATAGATGATGAGTCACTGAAAGAATATTTCTATAGGGAAAGATGATAACACCAAAGGGTATTGTACACTAAGCAGGTGGATGTATGGAGAATGTCCTTATGCGGAGATCGTGAAAAATAGACAAAATCTCCCGGAATAACCAAGCTGGAGTACTAGAACTCTGAACAGGAGAAGAAAAACCGTGCAGTGCAGTCCACTGACAACCATCACAGATGATATTCGTGAAGAATGCTAAATGAGAACTGAGCGTGGGTTGGTACTACCAAACATGTCACTAGGGGTGACAGAAAAAGGTTAATGCAGTCAACTACTGGCCTAAACCACCACCTCCAAACGATGAGGGTATTATGAGAAGGGATTCTATGCAGTAAACCATGGCACAGATGGGGGGTGGGTTTCCGACCAGCGCCAAGGCTTTAAATCCGGATAATTGGCGCAAAGGTCAAGGGAACCAAGGTCGGAACTAGGGGAACTACAATCGTGAAGGTCATTTATGTCAGAGATGGAAACTACAATCGAACAACAAACTTCAACCGGGGTACTATGGTAATAGAACGACGAGGAAGAGGACAGTGGACCCTTGTTCCCCCCGAAATCGGGAAGGTACTCTAGGGATGGGGGAGGTAGTTATGTCACGCGTTGAGGATATGTTGCATAAAATGATGAGGCGGTTTCGATGTAGTGATGAGCACAATAAAAGAGTGAGAAATGATTTATGAGGGGTATTGGCAAAAAGTGATACCATGCAATATCAATAAGCAACTGAGTTACAACTGGCCCAATTATCTGCAACTGTGAACACACGGGCAACCGGGGCCATCTTCCTAGCAACACTGTCCGAATCGAAAAATGATGGACATTGTGTATGGCAATTACTACTCGCGGGGTGGTAAGAAAACTATTGATCCACCTATGACATCTGATGAGATAAGGTGACAACAAATCTGATAAAGCTGGTAGAAGTGATAGAAAGAGTTGATGCTGAACTGAGGACAACACGCAAGATGAGAAGTGTCCTAAAAAGTAAACTCCTATCCTAGGCCACACCCCCATTTCCTCCAGAGATATTGAAAGAGCGAGGATGGAATACCGCGTCTTAATAACAATGTTGAAGCAATTTCTATCAATGGTCCCTTTCGATGGAAGCTGTATAACCAAATGCCCGGGTGCGCCAAGAATCTATGAAGATCTGGGTACAAAGAAAAGATCGGTCACTTTGAGGATGATGATAGAATACAGATGTTAGTGCTATTGCTACAAGATCTCTGGTCCAAAAGAAAGAAGATCCGGGGGTGCGTTACTATGTCACTTGTAAAACGGTCTAGTAATTTTGCGGAAAGCATTATGGTGAGCGGGGGGCGAGATAAATCTCATGCCACTCTCGATTTAAAGAAGTGGGTTTACGGTGACCAAAGCCCACTGCGATGCGGCTAATGATGGCTGATGGCGAACAAGGTTAAAACGACCTATAGGGATACTACCACGTGTGCTAGTAAAAGTGGAGTCATTCATTATTTCCAGCAGATTTTGTTTCTGAGTGCGTGAGGTCGATTTTGAAGAGTGCATATGTGGGGAGGCCCATTCTTGCTACGGAGGCCTGGTAGACATGGAAAAGGGCAAATGAAATTTCGATTGAACAAATGAAATTGCGATTGAACAATGAGGAAGTGACCGTTAATGTTGTAGGTCCATGAGGCAGACTGTGAGCTCAATCGGTATCTGCTATATCATACAAATGGGTGAGACAGTTGAGCCACAAATAGACAGAACGTGCTACGGTGTCGAAGCATTAGCGGCAGTGATAAGAACTTGATAGAGATTGCATGAAGAGTATGAGATTATCGCGTTATCTTTGACCGAGGTGATGTTTCCCCCCCCCCCCCCCCCCGGTTAAACGAAGAAATTTGAGCTGATATGAAGATCGCGAGTCCCCACCCGCGAACCCATCTTAGAGGAAGCTCCAACAGTTGAATTAAAAAGCGCTCCCACCTCATCGTAGGCAGATTCTTAGGAAATGGGACACTTGACGTTCTCCTTGCATAGACTTTGGATGCACAACAGGTCCGAGTGGGTGAGTACTCTAAAAGGTTCAAAAGACATAGGGGGGACACATGCGGACAGTATTGGGATCCCTCCTAGGTATTTGCTCTCATAAAATCACTCAGGGCGGATCATAAGCCGAGTATGAGCACCAGAAAGGCTTGAAGGGGAATCTCTATGCAAGAGGTTGTGAAGAAGGGGAGGAAATTATCAAGTGTTTGGATGCCGGAGTAATATAATCCAATCGCCGATAGTAGTTGGTATGCCAGGTTCAGTGTGTACCTAAGAAAGGGGGAAGGACGTGCGTCACAACGAAAAGAAGAACTAGTTCCAATTGAGACCCGGTTAGGATGGTAGGGCGGGATGGCTTATATTAAACTTCAACTCAGGACTGAAAAAGACCATTTTCCCATGCCCTTCATGGATTAGATGTTGGATTAGACTTGCCGGAAAAGGGTGGATATTTTTTCTTGATGAGATTCGGGGGTCTAATCAGATTCTATTGCACCAGAAGATTCAAGAGAAACCATTCACTGGTCCATATGGGGACTTTGCGTTCAGAAGATGCCATTTGGGTTGGCAAATGCACCCGCAACTTTTAAGAGATGATGATGTCAATATTTCGACATGGTGGGAGGATACATAGAGGTTTTATGGATGATTTTTCGGTGGTTGGTGATTCATCGAGCGGTTGCTTAACAAATTAGCTGAGTTCCTTAGAGACTTGTGAAGACTGCAATTTGGTACTAAAAAATGGGAAATTAGTGTTAATGTCAGGTGAAAGAGGGTATTGTGTGGGGGTTGGGTCATCGCATTCAGGGAAAAGGCTGATCGAGCAAAGTCGAGGTAATAGAACGATGCCACCACCCATCTATGTGAAAGGTGCGGTGTGATGAAGCTTTATTGGGCATGCATGTTTTACCGGAAGATTCTCAAAGACTTTTCAAAGGATTAGCACAAACATTGTGCAAACTGCTTTGGAGAAAGATTGTAAAATTTTGTTTGAGAATATGTCTTAAGGCCTGCGGGTTGAACTAAAGAATAATTGTATCTGCGCCTATAATTATTTCCCTGGATTGTGGAGCAGCAGTCATTTGAGTACAGGTGCGATGCTAGTGGGGGTAGCTCTGGTGTGTACTGGGACAGAAGGAAAAACAAATCCTTCACCCCATCTTACTATGCCTAGTAAACCCTAAATTGAGCTCGAAGAACTACACAGAGTGACGAGCAAGTAGAACTCTTGCAGTAGTGTTTCTTTTGGAGAAATTTCGCTCCTATTTGCTAGGTATAGAGTTATAGGCTTCGTGGACATTCAACATGAGATATATGAGGCGAAAAAGGACCGCACGAAACTAAGGCTGATTCGTTGGGTATTACCTGCTGAAGAATTTGACTTAGAAGTGCGGATAGATATTGGGAGACTGAAAATCAAGTTGGCTGTCAATTTGTTCGTCTAGAGGATTGAAGCTATGAGAGAGTAGGGGATAAGACTGACATGATGGACACTTTCCCGAGAACATGTATTGGCTTGCTTCACAAGAATTGAGTCCATGGTTCGAAGATTTGCGAATTCTGGATAGGAGATTGTTCCTCAGACTTGTCCTTTCATCAAGGAAAAAGTTCAGTCACGATTGTGAAGAAGTTCTTTGGTATGAACCATACTTGTATACGGGTGTGTATGTGCCAGACAGGCTTATTCGGAGTTGTGTGCCAGAATTGAAATGTTGAGGTGTGGAGCCATGCCCATTCTTCCCCTGTTGCGGACATCACAAAGTGAGTATCCGAACAGCTCCAACAGATATTGCAAATGTGGTTACTATTGGCAGACTCTTCATCAAGTGCTAAGGGGTTGCTAAAGAATGTGACAAATGTCAACGTGAGGGTGGTATTCAAGAAAAGGAAGAGCTCCTCTAAACCAATCTGGTGATTGAGTTATTTTGATGTGTGGGGTATTTGGATTCATGGGCCCTGTTGTGAGTTCTCATGGATGAAGTACCATTCTAGTAGCAGTTGATTATGATCTAAAATGGGTCGAAGCCATAGCCTCGGCACAAACAATGAAGGGAAGAGTGTCACGGCAGTTTTGAAAAAGATATATTCTCTCGTTTGGAACCCCAGGGTTATTATTAGTGATGGGGGCTCCACTTTCTGCAACAGATTATTCAAAGGGTTATTGGAGACCCCAAATATGGGCGTTCGCCACATCAAATGTGGCCACTCCTACCCCCTCAAAATAGGGGGCAATGGTTAAGTGTCGAATCTGAGAGATCAAACAGATATTGTCAAAAAGTGACGCTTAGTAGAACGGATTGGTCAAGGCGGCTTGATGATGCTCTTTGGCCTACCGGACGCATATAAGATCCCATGGTCGGTCTCCGACCACTTGTATAGGGAAAGTTGTCATTACCGGTTGAGTTAGAGCATAAAGCATGTTGGCTATGAAGAAGTTAAAGTACAGATGGCTGGAGCGAAGCTTTGTTGTAGAGCACCGGGGTTAAATGGGTTGAATGAACTTGAGGAATTCGCCTGAAAGCCTATGAAGCCAGCCCTATACAAAGAAAAAAGATGGAAGAAGTACCAGACAACAAAATTGAAAAAACGAGGTTATGGTTGGGATTTGGGTGCTTTGATTCAATTCCAAGCATTGCCTTGTTTCCAGGCAAACTCAAGTACAAATGGACGTGGTCCTTACACGCGTTAACCAAACTAGTCCCTCATGGAGCATTGCGTTGGAAACCAGGCAGGCGTGCGGTTCAAGCGGATATGGACAGCGAAAAAAAATCTATCTCGGGCATGCGTGGAATCGCGCGAAGAATGAAGTGATCGAGGCGACCATCCTTGATGAAGTCTCGAGTAATCAAGTTCCCCAGTCTGCCGCGCAGTAAATAAGGAGCTTGTGGGAGGCAACCACTACTTATCGTTTTTTTAATAATGGTAGCATTTTGTATAATGGCGTTTAAATTTGCAGCACATCACCAGAAATTCTGCAGAACACTACTTCACAGTAGCCACTGACGGATACAAGGACGGACCGTTGCCATTGAACGGGACCGTCGTAGGCATCCGTTAAATCAGGGCCGAGTTCAGTCATTTTGAATATTAGGGCACACACGACGGAACCTACGACGGCCACGTCACAAGATGCGACGGACGTCAGTCGAGGAACCGTAGCTTGATTAGGTGAAATCTACCCGACCCGACCAGGTGGGACCCTTTTCACAATTTAATGTTGATACTGCCCCCCCCATAGTCACCACATTATTCCTTATGTTCCATCAGCTCCCCTCTCTTTGTCAACGTACACACTTCCACCTGCCTTTTTTTAACTGCTTCATAGCCCAACGAATCAATAAGACCTTATCCATCATCATTCTACTATCGGGTTCTTCTACCTTGCCAGGATCATCTCCATTTGTCTTCTTTTCCATTTCCAGGTATGTGTCCTAATTTATTACTTATTTATCTGAATTTTGTTTGTAGTTCGTATTAGCTAGTTTTTAGTCGTATATTTGTGCCTTTATCTGCTTAGTCACACCTAGTTCAAAATGTTTCATATGTGCCATGTGATAACCAAGCCATTAGATGATTTTGCTTTGTAGTTTCTTAGTAGGGGTTATGGGACACATATAGGTCCATATCTCAACAAACCCAACCATGTGGGATCATGCGGGGATGGTACAGGGCACCCCCCCAGGTATAACACTGCCTACGCAGAACGAGACAGCTGTAAACGGCCAGTCAGCACACAGACGGACCTTTCATAGGGTCTGTCGAACAAAGGCCCTAGCACCAATGATAAACGTCGCCTGCTTGGTGTGTGACGAAACCGTCCTACACCCCCGACGGTCCATCCTGCACGACCGTCATGGTTGTCAGAGACCGCTTGTTTCTAAGGGTCTCTCAAAATTTTCCAAGTGTCTTACGACGGACTCTTAGACGGAACCGTCATACCCACGACGGTCCGTCCTGCACGACCGTGCATAATGGTAAGAGGACCCCACTGATAAGGGTTCTCCCAACATGTGTCTAATTGTCCTATGACGATCTACGAACGGACCGTCGTACTTCACGACGGTACGTCCGGCTTGACCGGCATGAGGGTCAGAGACTCCACTAATAAGGGTCTCTCAACATTTCTAAGTGTCTACGACGGCTCTTACAATGACCGTGTATCACGATGGTTCCGTCCTGCTTGACCGTCATTTCATGATGGGTCAGACGATCCCTCCTCAGGGGTTCCTTAATATACTATACCAAGTATACACGAACGGACTCATGAACGAATCGTCATAGTCCTGACGAGCCGTCATCTAGGGTACCGTCGTGTGATACAGTTTCAATACTAAAACACACTATTTTCAAATTTTAAGTCATATGCAGCTTGCCTGTCTTGTTTGACATTACTCGACTAATATGTGGCTTTGCGGTACTATTCCTTCACTATGAACCCAAGCAGCCGAGCCTACGAACGTGGGCGATCCAAGTCTGTTGCCCCGTCTGCACGATTGATCATTGGGCGATGATGAGCGGGACCCTGCAATATGTGTCCAGGCACCTCGCCCCTTCACGTGCTACACGTGCCACCCAGAGCCAAACCCCAAGAAGGTGCGTCCGGCGTAGAACTCCCTCCCAGTCTGATGAGGGAGCGCCACGGACCGGCCACCACCCTCTGGGTTCAGCAACAAAACGAGGAAGGAGAGTCTGGCTTTTCCCTTTTTAGGGAGTTCGGTCCGAGGAAGCGTCAGGATCTATGAGGTTCCCGCACACGGCTCTCTTTTTCGACAACTGCTGCAGGTCGGCCTCGTCTTGTGAGGCTGACAGTTCAGACTCCAAATCCGGCGCACCAGGTTAAGGTCCCCACCCTAGCGCTGAAAGCCAAAAACCGGTGTGTGTCGGAACGCAGTGTTTCAAGTTTACTCCGACGCAATGTTCTTGAACGATAAAATATAAGGAGTAAAGTAAGACGCGCACACTCACCCTGGAGCGGAGGGTACTCACAGGGAGACGTCCCACGATGCCGTACGATTAAAACCTATATACACCAGGCACCGCTTAGAGGGGACAGCACGTCCATTTGGGACGATACAGTGAGGAGATGCGTCGAGAGGAAGAGTTCTACGCGCACATATTTAGCGACTCTCCGATCAAGATCACAGGCGGGCTGCTCCCGCTACCTAGGCCCCCCCATGGGAGCAGAGTTCGAAGTACGGGAGTGCAGGTTGATATTTTCCCTCGCCAGCCATCCCCGGTTCCTATACGGCGAGAGTGCCAGAGTGATGTGCAGATTGCTACTCGGGACCCCCAATCACTGCCGAGTTTTTGACTATCGCTGGCCAGATAGTGAAGGATGGACAGTTCCGGCGACGGAGCGTCAAGACGGAGGGAGACCACCAAAAAAGGTGGATGGCCCTGCCACCTATTTCAGTCGACGGAGCGAGGGCTGCCGATTGGGTGCACCGAGCCGAAAGGGGTCCATCAAGAAGGCCAATCTCAGTTTCATCGCCACGTTCTGGGCGGCTCGTGCGTCACTACCTTTCCCAACAGTTGATGATAACATAGTCACCTGGGATTCAGCAGTGCTGTGGTGGCGCGATGATAGCGGCTTCGAGGGGGACTATGCCATGTCGTCCCAGGCAGTCATTTGCACGAGGAGGGCATTCCAAGGTCATACCACCTACCCCTTTCCGGGCAGATCTTTGATTCTTGGCAGGTCTGCAGTGTGCCATAGGGCACATGACAGTGAGGGACCGCAGGGTACGTTGATGTCGGCCTCATCAGAGACGAGGCCAATGAGTTGGACCCACTTGAGGGATCCGTCAACAGAGCTGCCACACTAGATGATGATCTTGCGATTACGGTGGCCCAGGCCCGGCACAAACAGAGCATCCACGAACACTACCACGGTCGATTCATCCCGGGTATAGCACAGCACATCTACCGGACACCGGCCCGCTTGCTCGGAGTCCAAAAACAGAGGCACAAATGACAACACTCTTCTGCATGTCATATCAGCCGGGATGCAGAACCTATTGCTGATGTCTGAAGCGCGTATGGGAGAGGCAGAATGCAGCGGAAGATGCTTGAGTTAACCAGCGAATAGATGCCTTTTTGAATTGAGAGTATTGAAGCTCGAACAGCCCCTCCGTACGATTGTCGACTCTTCAGGTGCAGTCGCAGTCTTCGTGCAGACATAGACACTATCCTAGAGGCAGAGTGACGGAGTCTGTCGAGCGTCGGGATACTGGTAGTGGCGGCCATGTTTCCACTCCAGACATTCCCCCATCTCCCCGAGGAGAGAGTGACAAGAGGCGGAGGGGGATCAGAGGATTGAGGCGCGAGGCATAGGAAGAAGGTGAACGCACCGAGAGATGACGGCGGCGAGGAGAGCCTCACTTGCTGATGTGCAGAGGCAACAGAGGAGATCATAGAGATAGCGGCTGGGGCGTTCTAGCTCCCGCACTGTGAGACAGCAGGAGGCACTACTGAGGGGGCGGTTGGTGCTGAGGACACCACTGAGGGGGTCAGATTGCAGAGGATGTGGGTCTGGGAAACTGGAACCCACCAGCTTGTTGATCGACGGCGCTATGAGCCACGGTGTGCTTCACCTACCCTTCTAATCTTTAGATTTTTATGCATTGGGGACAATTGCATGCTTTTTTGGGGTGTGGGGTAAATGAAAGTGAGAGTTGTTCGGGTGAAGTCTGAGTAGGCCCAACTCACTATCCTCTTTGGGGTTCTTGCTGAGTTATTGTGCCCCAAAAAGACTGATTTTTTTTTTGTTTTTGGAACCGGATTGTGATATCTTTTGTGCATTAGTTTAATCTAGAGGCATGATGGCTAAAATGAATCCTGATAAACTGAAAATAACCCAGACTAGGCATAGTAACGACAATTGGGTGGCCTAAGCGTGAATAGAGTACACCATTTCATCCTAAGTCGTAATTCAAACTAGGTGTCAATAATCAGGGTATAGTGATGACATGTTAGTGAGAGTGAGGGGGGGAAGGAATTTGAAAGTCCACTATTGGTACTGAGCTAGACTTGCATGGTTAGTACGGCTAAAAAGAAGCTGTTTGTACAAACAATTAGGAAAGGATATAGGCCCTATTCAAGAAATCCCCATTCTAACCAAATATAAAGAAGAATGAAATCTGTTCCTTCTTTGATCCAAATATCTGAGCTTAAATTAGACTTTACTTTTTCACCCTAACTGATCTTTAGGGGAAAAAGGATTGGCCCTGGTACCTCCTTGGACATTTGCACTAGCTTATGCCAAAAGAATAAGTTGAGGGTGGCCAAAACAGTAAACAACTTCGTTTGGCCTGACCCAACTTTGGGTATTGTGTACCTGTAATCTGCAAAGCCCATGAGTTTGAGGGTGGCTTAAGAGGAATGCTATGGAAAGTGGGGTTGTTGAAAAGAACAAAAGAGAGAGAAGAACAACAAGTAAGTGATTCAGGAATTAGTTATAAGAAAAGTAAAGAAAAAGAAAAAAAATCACTTCAACAAATGAAGAGAAAAAGAAGAGAAAATTTTGCAAAGGGAAAGTGTATGAGAACTGGGCGAGATTTAAGATGATAAAAAGGGAAGGTTTAGCGATATGTCAAGGAGGGCAAAAAAGTCACTAACGTATACCTAAATGTACCTAAACTAACCTGAGCCTATGTTACAAGCTTAAAAAAGTCTCCTATCGCTGATCTAGGGTTGTATAGCGAACTTAAGGCAAGTGAAAATAAGGCAAGCGTATGGCAAAAGGTTATTGAAGGGAGTGCGACTTGTTCCTGAGAGCGAGTGTGGAAGTAATCCTATACTCAAAACTGAAATATTGTGTGAAAAAATGAGGATTTTTGTTCAAAGTGAGGGACATTAGGTGCAAATACAGAATGTTAGCACCTCGGTGAGAAATTGAAGAGGATAGGTGTTAGTGCCATGGGTGCGTCTGTGTCATGTGCGAATCCCAAAAAATTCAAGCCTAATAGTGCTAGCATGCATCAGATTTGCTGAAGATAATCTGGCTTTGATAGCCAATGAGTTGCAAAGATAAAACATGAATTACTATTGTACAAGATTGGTATAGTGAGCATAAGTGCGTAGCTTGAGGACAAACAAGAATTTAAGTTGAGGGGTGCTTTGAATACCGTTGGCTTCACGTTAAATTAATGCTTTTCCTTAAGTTTAGTGCGTCCAAAATCCCTTTTTGTTACTTAATTTTATACAAGTTTTTCTTTGTTTGCAGGAAATCTTGTCCTAAGCCAAATGCGGAGGATTTGAGGAGAGAATGCAGAAGAGACCACCTAAGGACTTATTGATGGTCCTTCATGCTTGTGACGGTCCGTTAGGTAGCAGCGTAGGAAGAAGCAGGAGCTGCCTCAAGGAAGATGGGGAAGTCTGGAAAGTGTGGGATTACGAAGCTTGTGACGGTCAGTCATGGCTATGACGGGTCCGTCCCTGCAATGTTCGTCGTGAAAAAAAATATCAGAGAATTGATCCCATACCCAAATCCAAGAGTTTGAAGTCTTTTGAAACGAGACCATCGAAGGACGTTTGTTACCATGACGGTCGTCCACTTGCCGTTGAGGGGAATGAAGAAGGGCATGCAGAAGAAATGCACCAAGAGTATGGGACGACGGAGTCCACGAGGTCCGTCATGACCACGACGGTACCGTCGCGTGGCCGTCGACCCAGCCGCGTTTTGGGGAAGATTTCCGAGTAAATTAGAATTCTTGTTGACTTAGGTTTGTATTTTATAACTAGTTCGAAAAACCTCGTTTTTGACAGTCTAGACACCAGATAGTTAGACTATGAGAGTATTGATGAAACTCCGTATCGTAACAGTGTATTTGTGGATTCTCGATAATCATTAGACTTTTCGTGAGATATTGGAATCCGTGAGAATTCTTGGCAAGTAATTTTGGGGATTTAATCAAGCAATCTTTTGACTTTATTCTTTCTCTTTGATTAGATCAGTACCATGAATTCTATTTAATATATGAATATTGTGTTTATGGCGGATGAGTAAACTAAACTCCATAACTAGGGTTGGGGGAAACCATGAAGGCAAATAATAGGGGAAACCCTAGTAAATAACAATTCTAGAATAGTTGTCATGTGCATGTATTTATTAATTCTTCGCTTAGAAGTCATTAACGATGGATAAACGTAGTTATGCCTAATGCTACTTGCCGAGACCAAGGAGGTAGATAAAGAAAAGATTATTACCCTAGATTATAGGTATACTATCTAATTAGGCGAGTATTGAATTGGTTAGGAAAAGCAACACACGTAGCCGGACACAACGTGCCGGAGTGAGATTTTCTAGATGCTCGCGGACCAAGGATGTAGAAAGACATAACTTATCACTTTGCATGCAAGATAACTAGGGAAAAGAATGTTTATAGTTAGAATATCAAGTTTATGAACATGTGGGGAACACGTTAAACCCTAGGTACTTGGATTATTATTAAAACCCAACTTTAAAAACTGTTTTAAAGTGTCTCTTCAAATTTGTAGTAGCTCTTTTACTTATTAGGAAATACAACCCCCCCATATTACATTTTAGGTTTTTACTTCTAAGAAGTAGTATCAACCGAAAAAATAGTTAATAACAAGTTAAGTTTAAGTCTAGACTATTTTCTCGGGGGAACGATCCCAAACTCACGAGTGGGTTATTACTTGACGCGACCGCCGTTTACTTATCATTTGAGAAGGAAGTTTGAGAGATTACATAATTTGATCCGAGTACGTGACCATTAGGACCCAATATATCACTGCTCACCATCCGGGCAATATCTATACGGTGAGGATTTGTGATGAAAATAGATACCCTCTCACCGCAGAGTTCGACTATCAATGGAAAAATTTAAAAAGAAGGAAATTCTTTCCTGAGCCCATCGCTGAGAGAAACGAAAAGAGCGTGGATTAGCCCTGAACCTTGTCTATCTGATGGAGAGGGTGTGCCAAATGGGTAAAAGAGCCGAAGGAGTCCATCAAGAAGGAGATTTTGCCTTCACGGTATAGTCTTAGGCGATTATCCGACATTGCCTTGTCCCAGCGGCCTTGATTAATATAGTCATATGGATGATAGAGCGTTTCTGTGGCGGCTATGATAGCCGGGTATGAGTGGACTCGCTATGGCTTTCTACAGTTGATAATGTCGAGAGGGTTTTAAAGTGGTCACAACTACTTAAACTTTTCCCATGAATGATATTTCCTATGAAGGTCGCAGGTGTGCCCTCTGGGCCACATTGAAAAGCTCAAGGACTCTGCTGCGGCCACTATTGTATCGGGCCTCACAGGGGATGAGGCAAATGAGTTGCTTCACCGGAGAGGGCTTCGTCCAGAGTGGCCTTCACTTGATGAAAATTTGGCCGATACGGAAGCACATGCTCGCACGGCTATGCAGGCTGCTTCTAAAACCACTAACACTACCCATGTCGAGTCTATCCCACGTAGTAGCACTGCCCCGAGCTCCTCTCGCTCAGCCCGTTTCCCCACTCTGGTCCCGCTTGCTAGGTTCCAAAAACTAGAAGCACAGATGGCTACACTTCTGCATCACATCCAGCCTTGGATGCAGAGGCCTATTGCTGAGGCAGAAGAGCGCTAGGCGACTAAAATAGTCCAGCACACAGAGTAGAAGATCGTTGAGGTTCAACAGCGCTTGGAAGCTTTTGAGTTGCAGGTGCTATCCCGGCCAGCTCCTCAGGTGGACGTGTCGTCCCTTAAGGTTGTGATCGAGAGTCTTCGAGCGGACATTGATATGATCCTAGAGACTAGGGTGCTAGAGTCTGAGGCCCCTTCTTTAGAGACTACTAAGGACACAGTGATGGCGGCCTTATTCGCCACTTCTGAGATTCCACCACCTCCCCCTCGGAGAGGCAGTAAGAGGCTTAAGGGCGAAGGCGAGAGGAGGGAGGAGGGATGAGGCTGAAGCTGTTATTAGAACACGGAAGAAGGAGCGCCATAAGGGGAGGCGGATGCAAGGAGCCTCACTTGCTGATGAGGAGGAACGTAGGATCAGGGTATGTAGAGTCAGCTGCTGGGGCATCTATCTCGAGAATGCTGGCGATAGGCGGAGGCCACTACAGATAGTGTGGTTCTGATGAGGACACTACTGGGAGGTATCCAGGACTATAGGAGGTAGTGGGTTCCAAGGAAAACAGACCCACCAACTTGCTGATATAGGTGCTTGCGCCCAGGTATGTAACTATCACTCTCGTATTTCAATTTTTTTTAGCATTAGGGACAATTGCAGTACTTTTGCTGAGGGTGGGTAACATGGAAAGTGAGTGCTAGGGTGAAAATATAGAGGTAGCCCAATCAATATCCGTTTGGTTCGTTTTCCCAAGAGATTGATATTTTTATGTTGAACCATCAGTTCTATATCTAGTGTACAAATAACTCGGATGCATGATGGATAAAATTATATACTGATGAAAAAAGGAGGTATGACTAGGCTTAGTAATTGATAAATGTGTGGATACACAGATGACATGAGATACACCACTGCATGACCCTAATCTAAAATTAGAATAGGTGTCTGATACTCTGGAGAGTAATGAGAGGTCAAGTGAGTGTGCGAGAGAAAGATCTGAAAGTCCGACTATTTTTTACAAAGCTAGAACTTGCATAGTAGTCTGATAAACGTAAGTTGTAATAGGAAATAGATTAAGTATCAAGGCCCTTCTTAAAAAAGCCCATTTTTAAGCCGAAAATAAACAAATAAAATGCATTGAAATTAATCCTTCTTTTGATCGAAATGATTGAGGCTTAAAGTAGGACTTTCTTTTGCACCCCGAACTGATTCTGTTCTAGGAATATGTGTTGGCCCTGTACTCCTTGGATCATGGTGCAATCAGGCTTATGCCAAATTATAAGTTGAGGGGTGGGTTAAGCAATAAACAACCTTTTTATGGCCCTAACCCCAACTTGAGATTGTGTACTTTGAGTCATGCAAAGCAATAGTTGAGGGTGGTCTATCGAGGCATTCTCTGGAAAGTGGGGTAAAAAGAAAACAAAGAGAAGAGAAGAAGAACAAAAAGAAAAAGTGACACAAGAACCAGTTGAAAGAAAAGTGAAACAAAAACATACAATAAATACAAGCAAGAAAATAAGAGTCACTTACACAAATGAAGAAAGAAGGGAAAATAGTAAGGTGAATGTATATGAGAAATTGGGTGAAATAAAATAATTAAAAGTAGTATGTTTAGCCGATATGTCAAGGAGCGAAACAAGTCATTAAAGTATACCTTAATATACCCTACTTGACCCGGAGCCTATGTAACAAGCTAAGAAAGTCCTATCGTGATCCTAATAGTTGTATAGCGAACATAAAGCAGTGAAAATAAGGGCAAGCTTAAGGCAATATGTATGAATGAGTTGTTAATTTGTTATGAGAGTGAGTGTTGAAAAGTAATCCTTATAATCAAACTGAAATCATTGTGTGATAAATGAGGATGTTATTTTGAAGTGAGTACACTAGTTGCAATACCGGAAATATTAGCACCTCAGTGAGAAACTGAAGAGGATAGGTGTTAGTGCGTGGTGAGTCTGTGTCATGGTCTACTTCTACATAATTCAAGCGTGGTGAGTCTGTGTCATGGTCTACTTCTACATAATTCAAGCCTAATAATAATAACATGCATAAATATAATGAGACTGATCGGGATTGACAGCCAAATGATTGCGAACGCTAAAACATGGATACAATTGTACAAGGATTTTTGTAGCGAGTATAGTTCGTCGCTTGAGGACAAACAACGAATTTAAGTTGAGGGTGTTGATATACCGTGGTTTCATGGTACTTTTAATGCTTTTTGCTTAAGTTTAATACGTGTCCAAAAGTCTTTTTGTATTGATTTTTATGTAAGTTTCCCTTTATTTGTAAGAAATATGTCTAATGATGAACGCGGAAGTTTTTGAGAAAGAAATGCAGAAGAGTTACCACCTACGGAGCTTGTGACGGTCTGTAGGTGGCGTCGTAGTGAATCTGCTGAAAGAAGATGGGGAAGTCTGATCAACTGTGGGGTTATGAAGTGCATGATGGACCGTCATAGCCACGATGGTCCGTCGTGCTGGTTCGTCGTGATGATTAAAGAAGTATTCTAGTATCAAAATTCCAAGAAGTTTAAGTGTTATGAAACAGAGACCCTTGACGGACCATCTTGTTTGGAAAGGTCCATCATACCTGCCATCGAGGGTAATGAAGAAAGAAAAAGAAGGATTTTCATAGTATTGAACGACGGAGGACATGACGGCCCGTCGTGACCACGATGGCCCGTCACAAGGTCCGTTGACCCACCGCATTTTGACAGATTTTCAGAAATTATAGTCCTTCTTTTATTAGGTTTTTTTTTTGTAAATAGTTGTAAAAACCTCATTTTTGTGGTTAGACTTATTGTGGGTTAGACACTTTTGTTTTAGATTCTTTTTTAGTAGATTATTTTGGATATTAGATTATGGATTGTTACACTTTTCTCTGGAGTTGATTGTTGGTGATTTTGGTCGATTATCAAGGAAAATTCGGAATTTATCGTTCTCATTGAAGTAAGTCATGAATTCTTATATTTATATATATGAATAATGTTGATTATGAGTATGGTAACTAACTCCATAACTAGGTTTGGGAACCATAGGCGATAATGAGGTTAAAACCTAACTAAAATAAAGTTCTAGAATAGTGATCCTTGCATGTATTATAATTCTTCATTTAGGAAGTTTTTTAACGGATGGCCAATGTTAGAACTCGCCGGACAAAGGATGATAGATAATAGGAAAAAAATCATCAACATAGATTTAGGGTATACTATCTAATAGGCTAGTATTGATTGGTACGAGTAATAAACTTAGTCAATAATTGAATACCAATGCTTAATATGAGGTTAAAGGTAAGGGTTAGTATACTACACAACGTAGATTGGGACCAAGGGCGGGAGTGAAATTTTCTTGATGTCGGACCAAGGATTTAGAAATTTACATACTTCTCACTTTGATGCAAACATACTAGGGGAAAGAAAGATGTTATAGTTGGATTATCAAGTAGGAACCTGTGGGGAACATGTAAACCTAGTTACTTTATTAATTAATAAATCTCCAACATTTGAATCTGGGTAGTTGTGCTACTGTAATTTAGTAGTTATTTAATTTCATTAGAAATAACAACCCCCCTTTTATTGTTTTTGTTTTCTAAGGAAATAATTTACTAAATAATAGTAATAATAGATTAAAGTTAAGTCTAAACTATTTTTCTCGTGGGAACGATCCAACCTCATTAGTTGGGTTCTTTACTTGATACGATCCCTTTACTTCTTATTTGAGAAATAAATTTCAGCGTTATCACCTACACAGAAGAAAGGCGTGCTTGCCAAGGTAGTACCAAAACATGAACATAGAAACCACATGGATCCACTAGCTAGTATTCCTATGGGGGCAACATAGATCAAGAACTAGGAGATATAGTTGGGATCATCTTTATGCTACATGTATTATAATATCTAATATGAAAGTAAGTTAGTGATCCTACCTCCCCTATGTGGGGAGGGACACTCTGAACTCTAGTTTACTCGTTGCAAAGCTAGAGTTCCTTGTGAAATGTCTTTAATGTCTTTATTAATCATCATAGCTTCATGTGGGTCATAGGTATAACCCTTGTATAAACATTATCATCATCATCATAGCTCAATAAGAATTGCATGAGTATAATCCTTTCATTAAAATGCATACATGTGAGGTTAGCACATTTACATAGAACTTCATAACAAGGAACATCTATAATAATCATCTTCCTTATAACATTTACATTTTATCCAACGTCTCACAAACAATAGTCAAGACATTTCAATTTAACATCATACCACACCTAAAAATCCTAATACAAGTCTTACTCCAATACAACATCATGACTTAATAACAATTAACCATAATTAAAGTAAATAATAGGGATCATAAGACTTACCAAGTCTCCTACATAATTCATCATCAGGGTCTTACCATAAACCGTTTAACTGAACAAGATTAGGGTAGAGTATCATCATATAACCATAACAAACATGATAAATGGGCTAATTGAATCACCACATCACCCTCTAACACTAACTCATAGCTTAAGACAAGAGACATAGATCAAAGTCATAATCTAGATCAATTACTCAAGAACTAGAATGATCGGAATATAATTCATACTAATATATTCATAATTGATACAATATAATCATTAAGTACTAATTCAACAAATAACCAATTCAATTGAACAAACAATACACAATTCATATCAATATCATAAGCTAGAATTAAGGGAAATAGCACATCTTTGACATACTATAAAAATCCATAAATATATAACATAATTGAGTTTAAAAAACATGTTTAATGTATTGATAATATCCTTTATAAATCATAAACACATCAATTTAGAAGGTCAATTTCGAGATTTGAAAAGACCTACATGAAAACTCAATTTTTAAAATCAATTTTGTTGGAACCCTTTGAAGAAAGATCTCTCAAAGGTGAAAGAGATATCATACCTTACTAATTGATGAAGATTTATGGAGAAATTTTACCCTTTTAATCCCTTAAACACATACCTATCTTGGTCTACAATGGAGTTCTTCAACTAGAGAGTGAAAGAAGAGAGAAATAAGAGAGTTTTGGATTTGTGAATTATGAGGTTTAGGTTAGTGTCATTAGGTTAGGGATTTATATAGGTTGTTAACAAACATAATTAGACCTTACTTAAAACCTAATTAACCTCCTAACTAATACAACTAATCAAATGACTTAAATGAAAATGTGCAGAAAAACCAGTCACCATAAATTACACCGGGATCGACAGATTGTGGAGCAATCGACAGCCAATGTGCACGTCTGTGCTGCACATTCGTCGATGAGTTTGAAGACTACGCAAAATGAAACTTTCAGGATTTTGGCTATGAGACCATAGACGTGGTCATTGAACCCCATCAGTTTACACATGCCCCATCGGGGCTACTAGTCTGTGCACATTGACTTGGGCAGTCCTTTGACCCCAAAATGCAAGGTTCCTCCCTTGCTTGGTCCTTAGGGAGTCTTGCCCGAACGTTTTGACAATGAAAAAACTCTAATACGTATTAAGACCCCTTCCACCAATTTTCTTCATTTTTCGACTCCTAAATGCTAGTCAAATAGGCTAAGGCGTGCTAGTATATCATCGAACTAGTATTCGGACGTCATGGACATTTTTGGACGTTCAGACTTCCTTAATTTCATATATTCAGTAAAATGGACCTTAAAACAGTGTCAAAACCTTTTGACACTTATTTTAGGCTGTAGAACACGTCTTACATTTTTGAAGTGTTACATTAATTCTTGTTGTTGGTTTGTTTTATGTATGCATTGTTCATTTAAAGCCGTATAGCCCTTAGGTGGTCATAATATATCCTTTTAGTTGTATATCTTAGGATAATACATTAATTCATATGTTCTTTAAGCCTTTGTATTGGGTAAATTATGACTATGGTTTTAATGATCAAGACTATTGAAAAAGCATTTCTACTTATCTTGTTGACTGGGATGAGTGTTTCTACTTCCTAGTCTGTAAAATTAGAATTTTGATCAAATCACACATCACAGTATACTAGGCCTTCTAATTCTTTAAGAGGTTTATCTAAAAGATTTGCAATATAGTCGCCAATCGAGTAGCTCTATGTGTAAAAGATCATAATGAAGGACGTGATCTTGCTCGGGAAGGTAATGAGATTATTCGCGAGGCTTGCAAATAGATCCCAGAACTAGCTGCTGCTTGTGAGGTATGGAAAGAGATCGTATTTACTTTTGCAGCAGTGGACATCTTGGGAGGCATAGAAGATTGGTCCGCTATAAAAAGCTGAGTTTTTCGGTTCCCCCCCCCCCCCCCCATGTGGTTGGTCTTCTTAACTGTCTGCCTCACTTCTATTGATGGAATATATCAATACCCGAGCTCCAGCCTTGCTTGCGTTCTTCACCGACGCTTGCCATATGTATCACTTATCCCGCTCCCCACGTAGCGATAATGGGTCTTCTTGTGTGTTATAATCTTTACGGGAATGAATCGCAAAAGTGATATGTTTAACACAAGCTTTTCTTTTTGCCTATTCCTGGAAAAGAGCTAATTCAATAAACAAGTCGAGTAGAAGGGAAGAGCTTCCCAAATCCTACTGTCAAGAAAAATTCTAAAAGCACTTATTTAACATCTAGATCGTTAGGGATGGGATTCCTAAGACTAAGACCGGTAATGTCGTATACTACGACCGGAAAAAAGAATTGACCTCTAGAAAACTCATGTTTAGGTCTCTTTATGACGTTAAGGAATCTTTTAAAGTCGGTTCAAACCTCATGAAGGGAATGAATGCCTTAATGGAATAGAATCCAGGATCAAAGTAGATTAGGTTAAGGGAAGTATGAGTTCAACCACTTTCTCATCGGGCCAGGATCGATAGTCGTTCGACCTGAGGAAAGTGCGGTCAGATTCAGAATGCCCAATGTCTTAGTCTTTACCTTCGCTTCGAGGGACAAGCACCGCACCTAGGTAAGCGGCATATAATTGAATTGATTCACTATTTCTTGGTTTCGTCCCGTCATTAAAAACTTGATTATTTTTAGATAATAGTAGATAGAAACAAAGCTTGTTAGGAGTCCTATTTAAACCAAGAAATATAAGCCTGCCAGCCATCCACACCAGAGCAAATAGAGTTTTCCAAAAAAACTTTCTAGTGGAGGAAGACCTCCTAATTGAAATGTTGTAGTATATGAGTTTAATCTACGCTATAGTTCTTCTTGCACAAGATCAATGATTTTTGGCTTACTTACTTCCATTTTGTGTTGCATGTGAAATCCGTTTGAGTTTTCTATGTATTGTTATCTTTATTCTTGTATTTTTGAGAGAGTCTTAAAGACTCATATTCATTTATATCAACTTAATCCATGAAAATTGATGTACCGATCATGAGTTTGAAGGAATCAAAGAAAATCGGACAGTTGAAGAAGTTGGGCTCAGAGGGACTACTATAATCTTAAAATATTGTATGTTTTCTTATTTTTGGGCCTAAGCCTTTTGGTATTATTGTTGTTATGTTTGTTTAGGACAGGTACAATCAAAATGGACCTAACACCCAAAACAAATGGGTCTAAATAGCGGTCTAGGGAACAAAAACCGGATTGAACCCAACTTTGTCTTTCCCTCTCTTTTCTTTTATTTTGTCTTTACTTGTTGTTAATTTTGGCTAGTTTTAAGGTTAGAAAATTTCAAATCCCCCTCAAGACGCTATTTGCTTTAACGACTAATTAAATCAACTAAGTATAAATAAACTTAAAAATAAAATTTTGCTAGTCAAATCTCAATTAGCTAGCTAATTAATTCTTCAGTTTCACACAAACTCTAATTAATTTTTTATTTCAAAGTTAAGTTAGATATTTTATCCAAACAAATTAATTATCGGATAACCGCAAGTAAGTGGGCATCTTAAGTTCTTTCAAAAACTTCCTAAGACATTAATAAGAACCCCCAAATCCCCTTAAAATTTTCATTAGATTTACTTTTTGATCTTTTGAAATAATAAGTTTTATTGATTTTCCTAAAATTAAGTGGTGACTATTAACAAGTCCTAAAATTATAAAATATTGTATGTTTTTTATTTTTGGTCCTAAGCCTTTTGGTATTATTATTATTATGTTAGTTTAGAACAAGTACAATCGAAATGGACTTAACACCGAAAACAAAATGGGTCTAAACACCGGTCTAGGCGAATAAAAACCGGATTTGTACCCAACTCTTTCTTTCTATCTATTTTATTTTATTTCGTCTTTACTTGTTAATTATCACTAGTTTTACGGCAAGGTTAAAGATTGGTCTAATCTAAAGGGAAAGACCAGGGGAGTGGTCAAGAACAAGCAAGTTATTCTAATGGTGTTACAGTTCGAGGAAGAATCGCTTATCAAAACTTATTTCAAGGGATGGACAAGAGTGTTTTCCAAATGTGGTGACTGATATTTTACAAGGTTTCTCTATTGATGTATATGCTTTACTTGATCCGAGTGCTACAATATTTATTGTTACTCCGTTGATATCTAAAAAGTTTGATATTTTGCCTAATATTCTAAATGAACCTTTCATGGTAACTACCGCGGTAGGTGAGTCCTTGGTTGAAAGAAGGTATATCAAAATTGTCCTATAATATTTCCTAATAGATTTGCTTATGTTGAATTAGTAGATTAATATGGTCAATTTTGATGCCACTTTTAGGATGGATTTTTTCCACGATTGTTTTGGTTCCGTTGATTATAGAACACGACTTTTCAAGTTTAATTTTCCAAATGAACCTGTCTTAGAGTGGAAGGGAAGAAATTCTATTCGTAGAGATCGTATCTTTTCTTGTCTACGGGCATGTAAGATGATCTAGAAAGGGTGTCTCTACCATATTGTAAGAGTCAAAGATTTATACTCCAAAAATCCTTCCATTGAGTTAGTCTCCGTAGTGGGGGAATTTCTAGAGGTCTTTCCTAATGATATTCACGCCTAACGGGAAACTAATTTTGGTATTGACTTGCTACAAGATACCAACCCCATTTAAATTCATCTTTATTTGATGGCTCTGGCCAAATTGAAAGAGTTGAAGTATCAACTCAAAACTTTCTAGACAAAGGCTTTATTAGACCTAGTATTTCTACATGGAGTACTCCGGTTTTGTTTTTGAAGAAAAAGGATGGGTCCCTTAGAATGTGTATTGATAATCGCCAACTCAATAAATTCGCAATGAAAAATAAGTATCCTGTTACTCGAATTGACGGCATGTTTGATCATATCCAAGGGACAAGATAATTTTCTAAGATTGATTTGATATTGGGGCATCACAAACTTAGGGTTAGATGTCATGATACACCAACAATGGCATTTCGAACCAGATATGGTCACTATGACTTTTTACTAATGTCCTTGGTCTCAGTAATAGCCCGGCGGAGTTTATAGACCATATGAATAGGGTTTTTAGAAGTTACGTAGATCCATTTGTCATTATATTCATTGATGACATCTTCATACATTCCAAAAATGAGGGTGAACACATTGACTGTTTAATAATGGTGATGCAAGTGCTTAAAGAAAAACAACTATTTGCGAAGTATAGAAAATGTGAGTTTTTGTTATATTCGGTGGCCTTTCTTGGTTTTATAATCTCTAGTAAGAGAGTTGAGGTTGATCCAAGGAAAAATTAAGCAGTTAAGAATTGTCCTAAACAATTGACTCCAACCTACATTAGAAGCTTTTTAGGTCTAGCGGGATATTATAGGAGATTTATGGATGGTTTTGCGTCCATTGCTTCTACCTTGACTACTTTGACCGAAAAGTGTGTGAAATTTCAGTGGTCGGAGGCATATGAAAGAAGCTTCCCAATATAGAAAGATAGGCTTACCTATGCTCCGGTGTTGACTTTACGGGAGGGTAACAAGGGCTTTGTTGTATACTGTGATGCATCCTGAGTGGGCTTAGGGTGGATCCTTATCCAACATGTGAAAGTAGTAACTTATGCTTCTAGAAAACTTAATGTGCATAAGAAGAATTATTCAAACTTAATGTCCCTGCACCTAAATGTAAAGAGTTATATGGGATTATTATACACTTGTACTAAGTATGGGTATATGCAAGCACACATCAAGGACATGCATGATTAAGAAGATCTCTCTCCTAAGGATATGAGTTATAGAAAGTCTAGTAAGTGGACTTGCCAAAATTAGATTAGGAATGTCATGCTATAAGAGTAACATGCATTATCATAAGTAATATATTGTACACAACACATAACATATTGCTTATTAGCACATAACATATTTTGTATCATTCGTCCATATTCCATGAGACCTTGGAATTATGGACTTGTCATTAGCACTTCCCAAAATGAGTGCTCAACATATGGGACCTCAACTAGGGAACCTTCTTTAGAAAACACAGAGTCTGCTTCATTTATTCATACGTACTTTATTTCATTTGTTCGTATGCTAGTGTAATCCCCAGCAATACCTAGGATGTAGTTTAAGACATTTATCGGGTTCGCTGTGCAATGACCAAGAATGACCTAGTATCATTACATAAGTCTAGCTCACGTCTTGATTATCCTTTCCTAACACCTTCGGTATCATTCATTTAATTATGTTCATTACTTGAGGATGGCCTCATTCTTTCTTTGGGAACTTTAACCTTAACCGACATAAATCATGTGAGCATCACTAAATGCAGTTTTTACCACACACCAAAAAGAGGTGGAATCATTATCCAAAGTGAACCAAAACATTCTAGCGTATAGGTTCCAACACTAGGAGATATAGTGAGACCATACCAGGCTGGACGGATAGTCTCTTCCCATGAGAATTACACGAACCTCTTCCTTTCCAAAAGAAGGAATCGCAACATATATCTAGACTATCGGTACTCATTATAAAGTTCCATTACATTCATCTCATACATCATAGAAGTTAGATTCTAAAATGAGGCATCATAGCTCATTAGATGAATTACCATCTCATCCTTAGTATTAAGTATGATTTAACTTCTATACTTTCATTAGAGTGTTCATAGAGACTGGTCTCTTCATTAACCTCACACTCACATAGGTGAGTACGTCTTGGTAAAATTTACTTAGGCTCATTTGAGATTTTTTATCACCTTTCACAGTTTCTTTTAATCGTGTTTTTACCACATTAATTAACTTTAGTACATTTACTCTTCACAATTACTCACCCCTTTTACGGGAATGTTCATTTAATTGTATGCCAGAACACTTGGCCGTTTAATGTGTTTCACACTCTTACCTAACACCTCTGGGGTTTCATCATCTCTTCACATAACATCTTAGTTACACTTACTTTTAAACGTATGCAAGACTTATGAGTCCACACATACAAGCCATGAGGCTTCATTCATAGTTTGTCTAAGTGATTCTATTTACATAAGATTATTGGTACAAGACTTATGCATCTTGTAGGTATGCCAAGATATAGATTTTGATCCATAGATTCAGCATTCATTAAATATATGTTCACGTATGACTTATTTGTCAATACGGGATTGGTCAAGAGAACTGGATTTTGAATTCCTTGAGCAACACTTAATCTTATAATAAACTTTATAATTGAATTTTTCATATTTAGGGGACCCTAATTCGACCCCATCACTCCCATAATATATCCTTTATTTTCCTCATCTTTTTCTTGTTTAAAGAAAGGAGGTTGTGGAATCAATCCCCCGCAAGCTCATTCTTTTTCTTTTAATTTCTCTTAACTTTCTCACCTATGCAAGAGGTTGTGGGTTCAATACCCACTCTTCACATTTATTTTTCTCCTAGCTCTGTCATCCATTCAAGAGGTCGTGGGTTCAATCCCCACTCTCCATATTTATTTTTTTCTCCTTTATTTTTATCCTAACTCTCTCATCTATTCAAGAGATTGTGGGTTCAATCCCCACTCTCCACATTTATTATTCCTTTTTTTCTTCTCATGAAAATTTTATGTAGTTTACATTTGGTGAGGTCTTGGGTTCAATTTACAATGACCTCATAGTTTTATAAATATTTTAAAACATAGCTATTTTTTTCAATTATTGGCCGAGACCACCAATTTCCAGTAAATTTTAAGCACACACATGCTCATAACAGTCAACTAAATACACTTTGTTGGGATATATTTTTCATCCGTAGTAGGCGTTCTAGATACACTAAGCATTACATAGCATAGAAATTTTAGGGTTGTTACAATAGTTGCCTCTAAAATATGGTGGCATTATTTGTATGGTTTCCACGTCGATGTGAATCCGACCACAATAGTCTTCAATATGTGTTTACTCAAAAAGAGTTAAATCTCCAACACAAAAGGTGGTTGGAATTTTCAAATGATTATGACATGAGCGTTCTCTACCTCCTCGGCAAATCCAATGTGGTTGCAGAGGATCTAAGTCATATTACCATAGGTAGTATGACTCATGTAGAAGAATCCAAGAAAGACCTTATGAAATATTTGCATAGGGTTTTTCGTATGGGTATGAAATTGGAATTTTCTGCAAATGGTAGTTTTATGGTCCATCGTATCTCTGAATCATCTTTGGTGCTTTATGTGAAGTCTAAGCAACAACTTAATTAATCAGTGATGGATTTTAAGGAATTGGTTGTTTTTAAGTTTAATGAGTCATTGTCCTTAGGGGGGATGATGCCTTGAGGTATCAAGGAAGGTTGTGTGTGCCCAATGTTGATGACTTGAGAAACCAGATTCGTAAAAAAGCTTGTGGTTTACGTTATTCCATTAAAATGAATTTTACAAAGATGTATTATGACATTAAAGAAATGTTTTTGTTGGAAGACTTAAAAGGGACATAGCGTAATTTGTTGCAAAATGTCCAAATTACCAACAACTGAAAGTTGAGCACCAAAATCCAAGTAAATTACTTCAAGAAATACAAGTTCCCACTAGGAAATGGGAATACATAAATATGGTCTTCGTGGTAGGTTTTCCTTGGACACAAAGGCGACATGACTCATTATGGGTTGTTGTGGAGGGTTACCAACCCACTCTTTTATACTCGTCAAGTCCACATACTAGGAGGATGATTATGCCAGGATCTTCAAAGATAAGATTGTGTGACGCCATGGTATTCCGCTATCCATAATATTGGATAGGGGTGCACAAATCACACCTAGTTTTTGGATATCATTCCAAAAAAGGTTTGGTACAAACCCAAAGTTAAGCAGCAATTTTCATCCCCAAATAGATGGTCAAGTGGAGCATACTATTCAAACCCTAGACGATATTCTTAGAGCTTGTATAATTGATTTCAAGAGAAATTGGGATAAACATTTTTCTTTGGTTGAGTTTTCTTATAATAATAATTACCATTCAACTATATCTATGTAGTTATCCAATTGGATTGTTTGAAATGGGAGAGTCTTCACACTTATGTCCCTAAGTCATTTACAAGACTTTGGAGAAAGTTCACATGATAAGGAACTGGTAGAAAACAGCCTATAGTCGACAAAAGTCTTATACCGACCATAGGAGAAGGGTCTTAGAATTTAAAGAGGGTGATAAGGTGTATCTAAAAATCTTACCCATGAAAGGAGTGGTGAGATTTGTCAATAAAGGAAAGTTTTGTTCTCGTTATGTCGGTGCATGTGAAATTTCAGAAAGGATTTGCAAGGTTGCATACGAATTGAGAATTCTTATAGAATTTGTTTCGATTCATCCGATGTTCCATGTTCCATGCTTAAGCATTGCATCAGTCATCCCGAGTCCACAATTTCTATTGATGGTCTAGGTGTATAAGTGAACCTCTCCTATAAGTAGGTTTCGGGTGAAATCCTTGATACACATGTAAAGAAGTTTAAGAACAAGAAGGTTTCTTTCGTAAAAGTTTTATGGAAGAACTACCTAGTTGAGGGAGCAACATGGGACGCCGAGGCCGACATGAAGTCGTGTTACACTCATCTCTTTGTTTAATAAGTTTAGTTGTTCTTACTTATAATGAAAATATAGAATAAATGGAAATTGACTTGTTTTGCAAAGATGTGCATATTTATAATAATGGTTTTTTGCTAAAACAAGTTTCATGTGAAAATGATGTTTCACTCAATTTTTCACTTATTTGGGTATTTTGTATGATGTTGCCTATATGAAATGAGATTGAGAATGTTCATATGTTTTGAAGGAAATTATTGGCATAGTGACTATACGTTGTGTTTAGCTCATATTGTTGTTGAGAAGATAATTCGTCATGTTGTGGTTTTTCTATTATGTGTTGCAATTGATGTTTTGAGTTACCTTGAGTAGATTCCATGTTATTATGTTGATTTGAGTTGTATATCATAGTGATCATGTATGTTTTTGGTTGGGATGGTAGTATTGATTCTATCTTTCCCTTCAAATGACTTTTAGTGAATTCGGAGACGAATATTCCTAAAGAGGGATAATGTAATACTCCAAAAGTCCATATGAGAATATTGAGACTCCAATTAGTGTATAATGTTTATAACACTTCTTTATGGTCAATAGGAATGTATAAAATTAATTTAGGATGTTTTAGTGTAAAAACGTCAAAGAACTTGCACGACGTTCGAAGAATAGTGCAAAAAGGTGCTAGCACGCCTTTGCCTATTTCACAGGGTTTTAGGAGTTAGAATTTAATGAAATTTGGTAAAACATTATCTAACAAATATTAAAGATGTTTAAGATCGAAACTTCTGTATACGACTCCCCAAGGACCACCTAGGGGTCCTTTGAGTGGACCTTATGATTTTACACAAAACTGCCTAATGAGGCAGTGTAGACAGTGTCTACCTACGAACTGCAGACGACGCGGTGTAGGTTGATCTCTCTATCTATTGACACTTAGACAATTGCAAGAAATGTCTAAAAATAGAAATCTCTGACGAAAACTACGGTTGCACAGGATGGTACGAGTCTTGGCCGTCAACTGACCTACAGCCCGTACATCGAGGTCTCATAGGCCAGGACTGTGACTTTCCTATGAAGATTAGTTAAGGTCATTTAATTAATTTAGTTAATTAGAGGTTTAATTAGTGATTAGTAGATGGTTAATTTGATTGATTAATTAACTATATAAACCTACCACTTAAGTTAAAAAAACCCACTAAACATCTCATTCGAAACAAATTGTTCTTCCTCATCCACTTTCCCTATCACAAAAAGAAGAAATCCATTTGAAAAAACCAACCCCAAAAAAAAAAAAAAAAAAAGGGGAGTCAAGTTCTTTAAGAAATAAGGAAGGGTTCTTTTATCTATCAATCTTCAACAATTAACAAGGTATGGGACTTCACCTTCGGAATTCCTTTCCCTAAAGGGGCTTCCCAAAATTGGTTTTTCAAAAAAGTGATTTCATATGGATTTATTTCTAATAAGAAATTGAACTTCTAAATTGTGTTTTCTATGGTTACTTTGGGTTATAATGCTAAGATTAGGACGTATTATTATTCAATTATGTTAGTTCTGTATGAGTTAATCTAGCCTGTAGAATATATCATGAAATTTACAAAAGTCCCTAACCCTAGGTTGTGAAGTAGTGTTGAATTGAGTGTTAGTGCAATTGAATTCATTATTATGATTACTATTGATTTATGTATTTACAAATATTATTGGATTTAATTGTTTGGTTGATTGTAAGACCATGATGATGGCCTTTGCAGGAGATTGGGTAAGTCATGATATCTATAACCCTTTACTTTAATTATGATGGCTTGTGCTTAGTGATAAAGTTCAATTAAGTTCTCTTGTGATTTAATTAACTGGGTTTGGTATGATTAAGAAATTGAGATGACTTTATTATATGAATATGAGATTATTCTTAAGATGAATTTATATAAGGTTGGTTATGAAGTTGACATATCCCGTAAATACCACCTGAACATAACCAGCATCATCGCGCTTGAAGAGGACTAAGACTGGCCTCGTAGAATTCATTATTACATTCATAGGTTAAAAATGTGGAAAATTTAAAACATTTCACCTACACTAATTAATGAGGTTTACTTAGACCTCTCGTTTACACATAATATATTCATATCGAGTATACATAGACCATTCGTATAAGAAGATTATATAGTCCTCTACTTTTATGCCACATATAGAAAAAATACATTATATATTCTTATAAATGATGTATAATATAAACAATCTAAACAGAGTCAAATCATCATGGGCATAAGATCTTCCTCATACGTAGAAATGTCACATAGGGCTTACAATAATATCTTGAAACAACGTGAATGAAATTATTATCTTTAGAGTATAACAAATAATCATAGCAAGAGTAACAAAAAGGCATAATCCTCGGACTTGAGGTCATACGCACACTTGGAGAAAGGATCCAACCCTTCCTTCAAAGTTGTCACAAATCCTTCAATGACCGGAACCTAAAATTTTTGGGGAAAAGGAAGAAATATGGTTAGCACATCACTTATAATAAGTATTGAATCTTATGCACATACAACATAGAAATAATGCTAAAAAGGAAAATTTCATTGATGCATGCAATTACTTTAAAACAACTTATGCATAATTAAGAAAAATAGGACAAGTCATAAGCACATATTTCTTAAGTGAGACCATGTATATCACGCATACCAACAATACCAAGGTGTAGTAAGTCAAATGCATATCAACATACATGAGCACATAATATGATAAACACATCCAAGTTAAATATTAACAAACCGGTTAAGAGTTCATCACATCACGAACTAAGCAAGACCTTTATTGATACACCCCTATTAAGTCCACTATTTCAAAAATTAAGTAAGACCCCATAACCTCACTGAACCAAGTAAAACCAACAAGAACTATAAGCAATGCCCACTTCATATACTTATCATTATGAGTTAACATCATCATATTTTAGAAATAAAGACCAAACACATGTTCATAAGTGAAACCAATATCACATAGTGTCATTAACATGTAAGATCAACATATACATATCATTTATATTTTTTATGAGCATACAAGACATTGAACATAATTATAAGACTTCCCACAAGGCTAGTGAGTGCAATGTATAGGTAGAGTCTCATACCCCTACCTAGACTAAGTCAAACTCCTTAGGTCATCCATGTTAGATTTCACTGTATTGCTTCATTTTACTTTTGGTATCATCTTGCCTTAACCTACATAGAACACATGAGATAATGTGGAATCCAGTGTCAGTGGAACCTTACACCGAAAGAAGGCGGACTACATACCAAGGTAGTACCAAAACATGAACATAACATTTGTGTGATCCAATAGCTATTATTCCTAAGGGGCCAACATGGTTTAAGAACTAGGAGATGTAGTTTGGATCCTATTTATTTTACATGAATTATAGTATCCAATATCATGAGTACATTAGTGATCATGCCTTCCGTATGTGCGAAGGGACACTCCTCACATCTAGTTCACTCGGTGCTAAGCTAGATTCCCTTTTGAAATGTCTTTCATTAATAACCATAACTTAGTTTAGGTCATAAAGTATACCCCTTATATAATTTTCATCGTATCTCAATAGGAATTGTATGAGTATTCTCCTTTCATTACAATGCAAGGTTCTTCCTCAAGGACCCTTTGGTTGGTCCTTGGGGGTCGACTGTATTTTTATTAAAAAAAACAAATATAATAAATTTTCTTACACAATGACTACCAAATTCCATTGAATTACGACTCCCAAAACGTTGTCAAATAGGCTAAGGCACACTAGCACCGCTTGAACTTGTTTCCGGACGTCATGAACGTTTCTTGACACTGTTATTATAGAACATACAAAATGACTTATATGAATTTCATTTTTGCTTAAAACAATGTTTCAACACTTATACTCTCATGTTAAGATCTAGTTTAGGCTTTAGACATTCCGACAATTACAAAAGTACTTATGCATTATCATATTATAATGATGTTAATGTGCTAATTTTAAATGTGAAGGATTATATTGAAAGGTGTTCTCATGCAATTCCTATTGAGAAAATGACTATGACTATTTAAAGAGCTACTCTCCTATAATTCATGTAGTATAAAAAGTGTCCCGAAATACATCTCCTATTTCTTGAACTATGTTGCCCCCATAGGAATACTAGCTAGTGGATCCACCTAGATTTTATGTTCATATTTTTGTACTAATTTGGCAAGTAGTCCACCTTCTTATTGTGTAGTGTACAAGGACACCGGATAACACATTAGATCATGTGGTCTATGTAAGTTAAGGAAAGATGTTCCCAAAATTAAAATAAAGTAATAAAGTGAACTCTAACTAGGAGGACTTACGGGGTTTGATTTAGTTTACGTAGGGGTATAGGACATTACCTATACCTTGCACTAGTTGGCCTTGAGGGAAATCCTAGAAAGTGATTCTTATGTTTTATGCACTTATGATATGAATGTTATGATTATGTTGATTCTTTATTTTAAAGGTCTATATTGATAAAAGATAGGATGAATACTTATAATCATATGATATGTGAAGTTGGACATTACTCATGATCATTTGGCTAGTTTGCTTGGATGAGTAAGATTATGAGTCTTCACTTGACCATTTTATTAGTAGAATTTGTGAAGGGTTACGGATAGGGGTTTTACTTAAGTGGTAATGTGATGAACTCATGAATATGCTTTGTGGTTATGAAATGATGTTACACATTTATTGTCTATGAATTCTATTATGCTACGAACATGTTCCCTTGGCTTAACTTGAGCAGGATGGTCTTGTGTTGAATATGATTATATCATAAGAAGTATATGATTATTGTCTTACATGTTTTCTTGGGTTCTTCATAAGGCTTTTCAAAGTAACTTGGAATGTTTTGATAACATTTCCCTTTTTAGCATGATTTCCATGTTGTGTGTGCATATGTTTCCATACTTAGTACAAGTGATGTGCAAATCCCTATTTCTCCCTTTTTACAAAACTTTTAGGTGTCTATCAATCAAGGGTTCATGACCACCTTTGAAGGAAGGCTTTGATCATTTCTCCAAGTGTGGCTATGTCCTTAAGTTCCGAGAATGATGTCTTTTGTCTTATTCTACCTATGATACATTGTTAGAGTCCAAAGACAATCATTTCATTGTTGTTGGTTCAAGATATTGTTGTAAGCCCTATTTAGCATTTATACATTTGCGTAAGCGATTTTCCCATATTGTTCTATTCCGTTAAGATGGTTTAATATGAGACGTCCCTATTAAGACTATAAGGTGTACTTTATATATATGTGGCATAAAATTAGAAGACAATATAATCTTCTTATACGACGATTCTGAGTAAACATGCTATGAATATATTATGTGGAAGTGAGAGGTCTAAGTAAACATCATGAACTAGATATAGATGAAATTTTTTTAATTTTCCGCACTTTTTAACCTATGAATATTATGACGAATGCTAATAGGCTAGTCTTAATCCTCTTTAAGGACGATGACGCCGGTTACTTCATGGGGGTGAGTCACATCCGGGGAGCACCACCAAATGCGACCAGCATCGTTGTCCTCTTAGAGGACTCAAACAAACCCTTAGCGTTCGTCATAACATGTCATCAGTTAAAAATGTGGAGAAATTAAAAACTTTTACAAATACTAAGTATGGTTTATTCAGACCTCTCACATAGAATCTTACTTAGGCTTTTCTAATAACAACATCATAACATACATACGGAAGTCTTGAAGTTGTCTCACACAAAAACCATCTAAAGAATAAGAATCTTGGAATTAGCCAATACAAACTTAATACACCATATAGGTCTTACTACAATAGAATCTAATGATAAAAGGAAGTAAAGAGTATCCCTTAAAATTAATAAACTCTCCATAACATAGAACAATGAAATGATAGCATCCATGAATATGAGTACCTACGAATACTTGAAGAAAGATTTCCAAACTTCTTTATTCGACTTTCATAGTATTCAATAGTCGGACCCCACATTTGTAGTTATATATATTAAGGGGTTAGTACGCCAAATGTACTATGTATAGGTATATACACATAACATTTAAGGAAATGCATGAAAAGTACCATTTCATTAGAGAGCATGCTGAGTCATTTGAAAAACATTAATGCACATACAATAGAGCGTATACAAGACGAGGATCACAACAACGTACATCATGATCATAACCAAAGACTTAAACATCATAAAATAATATTAACATTTCATGTTCATGCGATCAGATAACATAACATAATAAAACACTACCATTTATTCCATCACCAAGCCAACAAGTGAATTGAAATGATCATGTGAAAAGACCCATAATCCCAATAATCAAGATACAAGATGGAGATCATAGTAAATTTTCTTCATAAAACATATATCATAGTTCGTCATCACGAAATATAGCAATATAGGCCAATAAACAAGTTCAGAAACCATAACAAACATTCTATAATAGTAACATCATATTATTATAAGCCTTTAAACATTCCAATGTTATTAAATAATAGAAACAATTTTCTAGGTGATTATCGTAGAGTCACACTTGTGCAATGGTCTAGGTAGGAGATCTCATAACCCTACCTCATAAGTGAGACTCGTTTAACTCATCTAGTTAATGTCCATTTACATTGCAATTAATTAAACTTGATGGAACAATCTCCTTAATATACATTTAGGACTTGTGAGATATAATATGGAATCGGTGTGTAATGAAACCTACATTTAAAAAGGTCACAAACCGAAAAAAACCTTAGAAGTAGGGCCACAATCTCGCATTGTGGACTGCGTCGGTCGAACTTGGAGTTCTTAGACAAGCCTTTCAATATTCATTGATATTAATAGTGAAAGTAAAAGTGCGGAATTAAAACTTTTCACACATTGCATAATATAGTCTTTAAAATCTCTTTGTGTGAAAGTAAATAGGAAATTACTATGGGTGTGTGGTATGAAGGAAAATGGTTTCCATGGAAAATTTGTTCCTAGAAATGTTTTCCTGGAACAAGTAGATTTTGGACTTATTTTCTCAGTTTGGTTGGTGGAGTAGAAAATATTTTCGAAAATGATTTTTACTGTTGATTATGAATGAAAAAAATATTGTGAGGAAATATTTTTATTTTTAATAGGGAATAAAAAATAAAAAAAAAAAAAAAATTTATGAAATGAAAATTTGTAAAAAATAATTTTTTTTTGGTGGTGGTGATAAGGGGCGGGTGGGGGGTAGTGGTGGGTGGGGGGGGGGGGACACAGAGGGGGAGGTAGGAATGAAGAAATAAAAAAATTTGAAGTTTGATAGTATGTTTAAAAAATAAAATTAATTTTTGGGTTTGTAGGGGGGGGGTAGGGGGGGAGAGGTAGGAGCTTAAAAATAAAAATTTGGAGTTGAAAATATTTTTAAAAAGTAAAAGTAATTTTTTTGGGAGGGGGTGGTGTGGGGGAGGGGGTGGGGGGGTAGAGGGGAGGTGGTCAGGAGATCGGATGAAAAAAATAACAATTTTGAAATGAAAAATATTTTTTTTTAAATTTATTGTTTTTCCAAAAAAAAAATGTAATTATTTAAAATGGGGAGAGCTTGGAAAATGTTTTACCTTAATTTTTGAAGGGAGTCATTCCTTAATTTTGAGGAAATGGAGTTGATGATTTGAAAAACATTTCCAAAACTTTTGCCCAACCAAAATGAGAAAAATGGAAAAAAATTTTTCCAGAAGAAAATGTTTTCCGTCATACCAAAAACACAATCTAAGTCTCAATATCATCATATTAAGACACAAGAATACATAAGACAAGGCTCATACTGAAAAATACGAATATAGAAATATTTAGTCTATTACAATACTTTGAATGAAAACATACAAGACATATATATGCCCTTAAGTCAAGTGAGGACATAATTCAACTTCTC
Organism: Solanum habrochaites; assembly: GCA_027704765.1. Taxonomy (NCBI): domain Eukaryota; kingdom Viridiplantae; phylum Streptophyta; class Magnoliopsida; order Solanales; family Solanaceae; genus Solanum; species Solanum habrochaites. Next base: position 34,092,209 of record JAKWJA010002498.1, on the reverse strand, counting down.
TTGAACGATCTTCTAAGTCCAAGTCTTAACTTCTTAAAGCACCTCACCTACCAAGAACTACATAGATAAAAGCATGGAGTTAGTACAACCACATGTACTAAGTATGACTTATGCATAAAAATCATGAAAACTGACTTTATTGGAAATATGTATTTTTTAATTTAAAACCACATTATAATCATAATAACATCATAAATTTATTTAGAAACACATAAGGTACTTCTAGCATGCAATTTTCTCACTTAATGTGATCCTAAGATTTCCTTAAGACACAAAAAGTGAGACCACCCATACACCCTCTCTCGATGTGCCTAAACGACCCTTAAATTACCTTTAATGATTCACATATATACTTACAAAGCAATCATAAACATTAAGGTAAGATTCTTCTACCAAAGGTGAAATCTAAGTCTACTTGAGTGATTTGTGAACCGACCGCCCATACAATACCTTACACACACACTTAAGAGATCCAATAGACTCACTAAGATAGAATCATGCTGACATAAATAACAAAAACATAGATGATATGACATTTTATTCCTTAAGGCTATCAAAAGACTTACTTAAATAAATCAAAAAGATAACGTCCATAGGACCTCTTCAAGATAACCTAAATATCCCTTAAGATTACCTAAGCTTTATATCATGTCCACAAAATCAACCAACTCCCTTAACGAGTGTCATATTCAAGACTTCTAAAGATAAGACATGAATAGATCATCCCTTATGCCCATTTTTCTCTTTTTACTTAGGAAATCCTTAAGTCACTGTAGATTAGGTACTTATTTATTTACATACTCCTTAACGTAATTCATTAGTTCATTAGTTAATTAACACTTATTCATAACATAAAGGACATTCAAATAATGGTCTTGTACAAGACCTACGAACACCAAATAACAACTTTAATGTCTATTGTGCAATGAAGAGATAGCGTCCCACACCACTACCTAAACTCCATAAACTCCTCAAACCTCTAATAGGTATTCCATATGCTGATAATAGGCAATAACCGACATAGACCATGATAGAATGACATGGAATCCAGAGTTCTATCCTACTCTGATGAGGTTATTCTACCTGCCAATGGTAGAACTTGGATGCATCCCATGTAGGCACATAGTTAAAGAATATGAAGGGATTCTTTGTATTCTAGTCTCATACTTAACTAGAACTACTTTCCCTTACAATACTCACTCGGTGCTAGCCTTCATTCTCATAGAGTAATTCATACATTAGGTTCACATAAAAGGGTTCCATTACTATTTCATAACCCAATCACATTTACACAACCAAAGAAGGTCCACTATGGCTACCTTAAAATGGCGACAACAAGCTCATGATAACTTTCTAGGGATTAATATGATCTTGTTCCATCAAACTAAACTTAAGCCCATCATTCGTTTACCTTGAAGGATAACATTACGGCTTACACTTCAAACATTCTTAACCTTACATCTAAGTGAAGGTTTGCACATAAGAGACTCTCATAACATTTTTTAAATTCACATATCATTCATACATTCAATACTAAGATCTCTAACACTCTAAATCAAGACATCGCATATTCATAATTATATATACATAGAGAAGGATATACAAGTCAATCAAGACAAGACATCACATACTTCACTTTTAACACATAATACAAGTTATTCTAGAAACACCACTAAAACAACCTAACATCTTCAAGTCATCCCATATATCATCTTGACGTCCTTAATGTAATCAACATAGACTCATAAGGTCAAATAAAAATAACCAAGACTTAACCCGACACTGTACTCATAATATCTAGTAAAAGTCTAACATAATCACTTAAGGCAGCAAAACTAGAAGAACACATATATGACTATAGAATTTCACATGTAGATTGATAATATCATGCTTCACATAATCAAAATACACTAATAGCCACATAACTTCAAGTAATTGGCAATAAGTCCATGCTCATCATATTGTACAAAGTAATGCCGACAAGGACACATAAATTGCAAGTAAACAGATAACACCACTACCATATGTGGACCATACAATTCACAATTGAATCGAAGTATAATTAATATCAAATTAAATAAATACGGGCAGCATACCTTCATTCCCTTATTCACACTTCAATTCAATGCTAAATCGTCCAATTCAACATCTCAAGGCCCTTACCCACGGCCATAACCAACAATTCAAGAAATAATCATAAAATCCAATGAAATCTCTATCAGTTAAATCTAGGTTTACCAATAAAGGATCAATTATGTAACAATTGTATACAATTCTTATATCATTAGAAAGACCATAAGAAACTACATAACAATTATACAATATTAACTTAATATCAAGTAACCCACATTATATTCAGAAACTTGGGTTCATCAATTTACATGGGTTAATAGGTAATATAGATTGAATTCACCAATACAATATTAATTATATCATAATTAAATGTTTAGGAGTCATTTATGCATGATCCCATGGTATAATCATGAAATCGCACAATCCACTTTAGAAAACTTTTAAAACATGTTGAGAATTAGGCTCCTTGATGAAACGAGTTTCAAGCATAAAAAGCCATAACTCAAGGATAATAATTCTTCACTTTGATGAAGAATTACGACACAAAAACCCTCACTAAGCTGCCTCTTCAAGTTGGTCTTCCATGGAGCATTTGTTGTGGTGTGTGCTAGTTGTACCTCTTTTTAAAAAGTTGTTTGTTTGGCGCTCTTATGATTTTTGTAATAATGAGGTCTTCTACATTGATTTCCAAAGAACAACCCCTACAACCTCCATATTTAATCAAAATACCGAAAAAACCCGTAATAAACCGTCCATAACTTAATTTAGAAGTGGGGTAAATTTCTCAATTCACCCCTAAGTGGACAGCAGCACCTGCGTAGAAAGGTAGGTCATGCGACGACTGTCCTTGACAAGGCATCACCGCCTCGACGGGCCGTCAAAGGCCTCCGTCGGTGGCAACAGTAGCTTTCCAAGCTGCGTATCTTCACCCTTGGATAAGTCCCACATGAGGGGACCCATTGACGGGGCGTCACAGCCACGACTGGCTGTTGACTGCTCTGTCGCCAAGGTTTGCCTTGGACAGCCTGCACACTAGTTTGGGGTCCTTCCTCAAGGACCCTTTGATTATCCTTGGGGATAACTTCATGGAAGTTTCCAACTCAAATACGATAGTCAATATGTTTAAAGCCTCTCACATGAATTTCATCAAAAACAAACACTTTAAAATTTATGAAACTCCCCTAGATGTACAAGGTCGGTTCAAAGCATATGCGAACGTCATGGACGTTTTTGGTCGTCTGACTTCCAAACATCACGAAAATTTAACCACTGCCTATAAATGCTATATGAACTCAGTTAAAAAACTTAAAACACCATGAAACAAATATAAACACATAGAACCAAATTTTAGACATTTAGGTGACTTAGTCGTCGAACATCTTGGTCGTCCCATGACGTTTGACTTCCAACACCTCTAATACTTTATATACTTCTTATACACCACATATTAGACATATTTAGGACATTAGAACATCAATACGACCATGTTAGTCTCTAGTTAACCAAGGTCATTTTTGGGGTCTTACAATCTCCCCAACTTGAATAACATTAGTCCTCGAATGACACTTACCACTCTCCGAACACTTCAAAGATAAGAGACACAACTAGTAAATAATAACCATTCCATGCAACACATAATCACAAAAAAACATCAATTTCACATAGACAAGATTTTCACAAAACAACGAGAAACTAGAAAACAAATTTATAACTCATTATGCTACAAAACTCACATTCTTCATTCCAAATAGTAAAAACTCATTTTATATTCAATATCATACTCATATACATTAGTTGTAACCACATTTAAATGCTTTAGGCAAAAAAATCAATTAGTCATTTTCTCAAAAATATGACAACATGCAATTTTTTAAGGAAATAGTGATTTGTTTTACGCAATTTTAAAAAGATCCACATTTTGAACAATTGATGATATAAACATGCTAACATGAAAAGTAACATCATATAAACACATATTACAACATAATCATGGATTCATAGAACACACAATGTGTGAATTTAATGAAATTCAATTTCAACCAAACTCTTAAACATCATACACAAGTAACAATTCAAGGACTTCTATCCTATCCACAAACCATACTCCCCCACATAGAAGGAACTCATATCTTAACAAAATAAGGAGAACTTACCAACATCATCATCCCACTCACCCGGGTTCTTACCTCTAGTCCAGAGTGCATAGAAACGCATCTTAGTCAGAACATCTTCCTTTGGATCACTAGGCTCAACTTTCTTACCCTCCTTATTCACCCTTTCCTCTTCCAACCGTCTAGCGACCATCCTTATAGTATTCATCTCTTATAAAACAAAATTAAAATCATAAGAAGGATAATCTTAACATTTACTCTACCGCACGACATAGGAGTGGAAAAGAAGGAAAACTCTATCATCCTATAGCCACTCGCCCATAGATGTGTCGCGACTCACACCGATGGTCAAGACACTTATAGACGTGACTTGATAAGATTTATTTATTCCTAAAACTCCATTCACCATCCTATGATCTAATACCAAGCTTTTTCACAACCCGAAACCACACCCTAGAAGTTAGGGCACAATATTTGATTAATGGATGGCGTAGTCAAACTCTCAAAGTTCATAGAAAAGCCTCTTTCATATCATTCATTGCATATACATAGTGAAAAATAGTGCGGAATTAAAACTTTTCCCAAAACATAATATATTCTTCAAAATCTCTTCCATAAAAAGTAATAGGAAATACTAAGTCTCAATCACATCATCTTAAGACACAGGAATACTTGGGACACGGCCCATACTTCAAAATACGGAATTATAGAAACTTAGGCATTACAATTTTTTGAATTGAAATATAATATGTATATATAATATATCATATATATATATATACTTATATTATATATATATATATATATATATATATATCCCTCGAGTAAAGTGAGGAACATACTTCAACTTCCTTTGACGATTTCTAAGTACAGTCTTCACTTCTCAAAGAACCTAATCAACTACCACCACTATATAGAAAAGCACGGAGTTAGTACAAACCAAATGTACTAATATGGCTATGCATTAAAAAATCTGAAAACGGAATTATTTGGAAATATGCATCTTTCATTAAATTGATATATATAATCATAATAACATAATTAAAATGAATTTAGAAACATATTAAGATACTGCTACAGGTTGTAATTTCCTCACTTAAAGTAATACTAAGATTTCCCTTAAGCTCACACAAGCGAGACCGCCCCTATAAACCCTCTATGATGTTTCATAAACGACCCTTAAGATTACCTTAATGATTCACGTACATACTTACAAAGCAATCATAAAACATCAAGGTAAGATTTTCTACCCAAAGGTGAATTCTAAGTCTCACTGATTGAGCCGGGAAGTGTTCGGCCTAAATTACCTTACACACCAAACCTTAAAGAGATCCAATTAGCTCCCAGATAGATATACTAACATAAATCACCAACATATAGATGATATGTCATTCTATTACCAAAGGGTATCAAAAGACCTACTTAAATAAATCACGAAGATAACGTCCATAGTGACCTTATCAAGTTAACCTAAATATTCCTTAAGACTACCAAAGGCTTAGATAATGTCCACAATATTAACCAACTTCCATAACTAGAGTCGTACTCAAGACTTCCAAAGATAAGACATGAAGAGATCATCCTATATTCACTCTTCACACTTAAGTTAAAAAATCCTTAAGTCACTTTAGATTAGGTATTTATTTATTTACATACTCCTTAACATAATTCATTAGTTCATTAGTTCATTAAGACTCATACATCACATAAACGACATTCAAATAATGGTCTTAAACAAGACCTAGGAACTCCAAATAACACCTTCAAAGTCTACTGTGCAATGTATAGATAGCGTCCCATACAACCATCTAAACTCCATAAACTCCTCAAATTCTAATAGGTATTCCATATGAAGAGAATAGGCAACAACCAACATAGACCATGATAGAGAGACATGGAAATCCGGAGTTCTATCCTACTCCGATGAGCTTGTTCTACTTGCCAATGGTAGAACTTGGACACATCCCATGTAGGAACATGATTATGGAATATGAAGGTGGACACATCCCATGTAGGCACATGATTATGGAATATGAAGGGATTTTTTGTATTCTAGTCTCATACTTAAATAGAAGTACTTTCACTTACCATACTCACTCTGTGCTAGCCTTCGTTTCTCATAGGTTAATTATACAATTAGGTTCATATAAAAGGTTTCCATAAATATTCATAACCCAATCAATTACACGTACCAAGGGAAGGTCAGTAGGGTACCTCAGGAATGGCGACAAGATTCTCATGATGACTTCCCTACGGACTAATATGATGTGTTCAGTTAAACTAACCTAAGTCCATTCATTTTCCTTTTAATTTGAAGGATACCATTACGGCGTACAGTTCCAATCATTCTGAAACTTACCCCTAAGTCAGGTTTGCACATAAGCGAACTCTCCATAAACATATTTTAAATTCACATGTCATTCATACATTCAATACTAAGATATCTAACATCTAAATTCAAAGACATAATATAATATACGTCAAGCAGCAACCCATATACAAGTCAATCAAGGACAAAACATTCATATATTTCACTTTTACACATAAATACAAGGCATTCTAGAAAGAAAAACCTATATAAAAGAACCTACCATCGTGCAAGTCCATCCTAGATATATCTTAAATCAGTAATATACTCCACATAGACTCATAAAGTAAAATAGAAATACCCAAGACTTAACCTTACACTATATTCATAATATCAAGTCAAAATCTAGAATGATCACTTAAGGCAACATAACTAGAAGAATACAAATATGACTATATAACTTCACATGTAAATAGATAACATCATGATTCACATAATCAAACTACACAAAATAGCCACATAACTTCATGTAGTTTCCAATAAGGGCATGCTCGTCATATTGCACAACGTAACACCGACAAGGCCACGTCAATTGCAAGTAAAACCAGATAACACCGCCACCATATGTGGACCATACTAATCACAATCGAATCAAACTATAATTAATATCAAATTAAATAAATACGGCAGAATACCTTCATTCAATTATTCACACTTTTATTCAATGCTAAATCGTCCAATTCAACATCACAAGGCCCTTAACACAGGCCATAACCAACAATCAAGCAATAATCATAAAATCCAATGAAATCTCTATCAATTCAATGTAGGTTTACCAATATAGTATAAATTATATAACAATTGAATAAAATTCTTATATCATTAGAAAGACCATAAGAAACTACAGTAAAATTCAACTATATTAACTTAATATCAAATAACCAACATTATAATCTGAAACTAGGGTTCATCAATTTACTAGGGTTCATAGGTAATTTAGATTTAAATTATCTATAGAATATCAATTATATCATAATTCAATGTTTAGAAATCATTTTAGGCAGGCAAACCATGGTAGAAGAACATGGAAATTGTACAATTCACTTCAAAAAACATTGAAAACATGTTGAGAATTGGGCTCCTTGATGAAACGAGTTTCAAGGTTAAAACGACATCCATCAAGAATAATAATTATTTACTTTGATGAATAATTTCTAAACAACAACCCCTCACCAAGATGCCTCTTAAAGTTGGACTTCAATGGAGGTTTTGGAGTATTTTCTAAGAGTTTTAAGTTTATGATTTTTGAAGAATGAGGTCTTCCATGTGATTACCCTTTATATATCTAACTATAATACCCAAAAGACCCTTAATAAACCGTCCATGACTTAATTTAGAAGTGTGGTGAATTTACTAATTCACCCTTCAGTGGATAGCAACACCTGCGCACAAAGGAAGGTCGTGCGACGCCTGCACTTGACGGGGCGACGTCACCACCTCGACGGGCCATCACAGGCCTCCGCCGGTGGCAAATGTATCTGGAAAAGATTCCTATATTCACCCTTGTCTAAGTCCCTCACGACTTGACCATTTGACGGGGCGTCACATCCATAGCTAGCCGTTGACAGCTCCATCGCTAAGGTCTACCTGGGACTGCATGCACACTAATTTTGGGTCCTTTCTCAAGGACCCTTAGATGGTCCTTGGGGATAATTTCATGGCCGTATACAACCCAAACGATCATCTAAAATTTTAACGCTCTTCCCCTCTCTGCCTCTCTTTTCTTCTGCTTCTCTGTCTCCTTCCTCTCTCTCTTCCCTTCTTCCCTCTGCCTCCTGTATCCTCCCCTTACTTCTCTTGCTCTCTTTCTCCTCCTCTCTGGCTCTCCCCTCTCTCTCCTCCCTTTCCCTCTGTTCTCCCTCTTCCTTGCTTCTTTTCTCTCTCTGCCTCTGCTCTCTCCTCTTCTTCCGCTCTCTCCTCCGGCCTCCTCTCTTCTCTCTCCTCTGCCTCTCTCTCTCCTCTTCTGTCTCTCTGTCTCTTGACATGCATTTCCATCAAAAAAGGACACGTAAAACAACATGAAACTTGCCTAGACCTACAAGGTAGATTCAAAGCATATATTTTGAACGTCATGTTCGTTCTTGGTCGTTTGACCTTCAAACTTCACGAAACATTAACCACTTCCTATAACTGCTATATTAGTTAATTAAGAACCTTTAAAAACCATGAAACACTCATAAACACATAGAACAACATTTTAGACATATAGGGGACTTAGTCGTCGAACATCTTAGTCGTCCCTTGACGTTTCACTTCCAACACCTCTAATACTTTAGCTACTACCTATATACAATGTATTAGACATATTGAGGACATTAGAACATCAATACCAACATTTTATTCTCTAGTTAACCTAGGTCATTTTTGGGGCCTTACAAGAAGGTGGTCTACTTGCCAATGTAGAACCGATACATGAACATAGCATTATAGGTGGATCCACTAGCTAGTATTCCTATGGTGGGAACATAGTTCAAAAAATAGGAGAATATTAGAGACCTATAGTTCCAGATTACATCGCAACCTATATCTCATGAGATTCATTGTGAATCTATTTCCATTTAGAGAAGGGACACCTCTCATATCTAGTTCATAGATTCTAAGCTAAAGTCCCTTTGTAAATAACCTTTAAGTCATCATTTATTCATGCATCTTATTATTGGTCATAGGATATTAACTTCTTATATAAACATGATCATAAGATCTTTAGGTTTAGGATGACAATTTCCTTTCATCAAAACCTATATTTGTGGGATTAACATGTCCCCCCATTTTTTAACATTTTGCAAATAACGTGTAAGCTACAATGTTGATTAAATATCCACCAACTAGAATTATCATATGCTTAGAATAATCCCACATTTAACGTATTTGAAGGAAAACATATATGCATAGAAAAATCATCTATACTTCAATTCATAGCTACATCAATCATAGGCCAACATCAACATAATAGTGAAATCATGACTTTATAAGACTTACCTATTGCTTCCAAGAACCTTCATCAAGAACTTACGTTCAATTTACAATAATCATCCAACAACTTAGTAAAATGCTCAATAACATAACTAATACCATCCCTTAAGGTCATATACAGCGCCAATTTGTAGTTAAGTATAAGAAAAAAGGTCATTAAAGAGTTCATTCAAGCTATAGTTTCAATCCCGACGTTTACATGTTATCAAGTGATAGATGTAACGCAATTAAAACCATTATTTAGAGAAAGAACATGTTTCACACGAAAATCAAACATTACAAACCAATTATCCAAAAAATACATATTTAATTAACCATAGAAAATTGTTATTTTTCATCATTAGTCATAAATGTGAGTTAGGAAGAAAACCCGTTTGTAGAGTAAAAACCCTAGGAGTTGAATTCTTGAAAATAATCTTTGGAAGGACCGTTTGAGTAGAGGAATCCCAAGAGTGAATAACTAATACCATATTGATGAATATTCCATGAATTTCGAATGAAAAACTTGAAGTCTTCGTCTTCTTCTTTATGTTTTTCTTATTCTTCTATGGAGATCGAAAAGAGGGTTTTTGAGAGAGATGAGAGGGATTTGTTTAATCTTATCTGAAGTGCGTAAAATTGGTCTAAAACTGACCTAAAATTATTATAAACTCGTCCCCTAAAATACCCAAAATACCCCTAACTTAAATGGGTCTTTTCCTAAAGTTAAATTTACTTTAAAATTACGCGACGAATTTAGGAAGTTGTTGTGCGTCGCGGCGTCAATTTCACATTTTTTTTTAAAATATGAGTTAGAAAGAGAGCCTCGTGGAGGCTCTGCGTTTGGAGGAAACTTTTGGGCCTCCACGTTTGCGTTGCACCTTTGCTACTTTGACAGCCTGCTCGCCCATGTTTTGTCCTCCTCAAGGACCGTTCGGGCATTCCTTGGGGTGTCATTACTAGAATTTTAGTTCATTTGTACTACATACTACATATTTAAAGTTTTTTTACAACTTTTGTACTTCCATTTGACACTCCTAAACCTTCACCAAAAATAGGGACGTTAACTACTTCAAATTAGCTAGTTTCCGGACATCAAGGTCATTCTTTGTCGTTTTTGCCCTAAGCTTTTATAATTGAGTTCATTACATTAATATAGGTGTGAAAACTTCATTTAATCAATTTAAATAGGCTAATATCTATTTTAATTCATTGAAATTCGGAAGTGTTACATTATCCCCCCTTTGGAACATTCGTCCCCGACAGACACTAAAATCGTTTAGAGGGTAAGGATAGACTCAATACTAGCATCCCAATGAACAACAACATAAAATCATAAGGAGTAAAGGCTCAAGGAGTACTTCACAACTCCTTTAAACACATATCACAACATTTCACATAGCAACTCAATTCATGATACTAAATATATCAGAGCTTAACATTTCATAACACATAACGAAGAATTTCCTTCTCAACATCAACATAAGCTCAAAAAACATAAAAGAGTTACCATGCTATCATTTTATTCAAGATAACAACAAAAAAACAAAATATCAAGAAAATAACATGCATAAATATTTCATGTAAGTGAAAGAATATAGTATGAAGACATTTTGTTAAAACTTAAGATGGTACAACATTTTCCAAAACATGCACCGACTTAGAAAAATCAATTTCATATTTGTTTATTATTTGAGTTATTAGGAGGAATGTCTAACCTCAAGGAATAAAGAGATGAGGGTAGTGGGACATCATGTCGATTTCGGTCACCCATGTTGCACCTTCAACAAGATGGTTCCTCCATAGAACTTTTACACAGGAAAAATATTTGTTCCTCATCATTTTAAACTGGCGATCTAGGATTTAAACAAGAACCTCTCCATAGGGTAGGTCCTCGTCCATCCTTAAACCTTCAACAGGCAGAATAGACACTGGTTCGCCTAAGCATTTCTTGAGCATAGAAACATGAAACACCGGATGAACTGAAGCAAGTTAATTAGGTAGTTTAATCTCATAAGAAACTTTTCCAATTTGTTCTAGAACATCATAAGGACCAAGATATCGGGGACTTAACTTCACGCTCTTACGAAATCTCATTACCCCTTTCATAGGTGAAATCTTCAAATATAAATGATAACATATTTCAATATCAAGACACGTTCTCCTATTGTCAGCATAAGACTTTTGCCGACTATAGGTTGTCTTCAATCTATCTATAATGACTCGAATTTTCTCTAAAGGAGTGATGACTCACAAACCTCAAACCATCAAATCAAAAACCTACATCTTCTACCATAAAGAGCTTCAAAAGGTCAAATGGAGGTGCTTCAATTGTAACTACTGTTGTAGGAGAACCCAATGAATAGTACGTGATCATCCAAATTTCCTTTTAAATCAATAACACATGCACTTAACATATCTTCAAGGGTCTGAATGGTATGTTCCACTTTCCCATCCGTTTGAGGACGAAAAGCGGTGCTATGTTTTACTTGAGAACCTAAACCCTTTTGGGAAGCTTTCCAAAAACAAGTAGTTAATTGGGGAACACTGTTCGAAATGATGGGGAAAAAATCCCATAAATACTCGCATTATCAATAATGTAGATTATTGCATAATCTTCGGCGGTATAAGTAGAGCTAATAGGAATAAAGTGGGAAGATTTGGTAAACTTATCAACAATAACACATATAAAATCATTTTGCCTCCGAGTTCAAGGAAACCCAACAACAAAGTCCATATAGATGGCTTCCCACTTCCATGTAGGAACATCCATGATTTGGGTTAAACAACCCAGTTGAAGATGCTCATCTTTAACGTGTTGGTAATTTGGACACCTGGTAATAAACTATAATATGTCCCTTTTTAAACCATCGCGCCAAAAGTCCTCTATAAGGTCATCATACGTTTTGGCAGCACACATATGAATAGAATAACGGGAACCATGGGCTTGTTCTAGAATTTGATTACTCAAATCCGCAACATTTGGTACACATATTCTCCCTTGGTAGCTAAGAACACCATCCCCACCGGAGAATGACTCATTGAGCATACTAAGTACCGGTTCCTTCAACTCCATCAATAGAGGATCAAGATGTTTGCTAGATTTCACCTCAACCACAAATGATTAATCGGAGTTATGATGGACCATGAAACCACTATTTGGAGAATCTTCTAACCGCACATCTGAACGAGCAAACCTATGAGCATGTTTAACAAGTTTTTTCTTCTCTTCTTCCACATGAGACACATTGCCCATAGTCATACAACTCAAAGCATCCACAACCACGTTCGCCTTGCAGGGGTGGTAAAGGACACTCATGTCGTAATCCTTCAAAAGTTTTAATACTCATATTGAATACTTTTATGGATTGTAAACACATGAACATGCACACTATACAAGTAATGTATCCATATTATAAAGGCAAAAACTACAGCAGCTAATTCAAGGTCATGAGTTGGATAATTCTTCTCATGAACTTTGAGTTGCCTAGAAGCATAGGCTATCACATTATCGTGTTGCATGAGGACACATCCCAAGACTACTGGGAAAACGTCATAATACACTACAAAGCCTTCATTACCCTCCGATAAGATCAACATCGGAGCGGAGGTAAGGTTATCTTTGAACTCGTGAATACCTTTTTCAAAAGCTTTCAATCACTCAAACTTCACCTTCTTTTGGGTCAAAGTTGTCAATGGAGAAGCGATGGAAAAAAATCAATCAAAAATCCTTCTATAGTACCCAACTAGAACCAAAAAACTGCTTATGTCGGTGGAAGTCAAAGGTTTAGCCCAATTTCTAACCGCGTTCGTGTTTTTCGAATCAAACTCTACACTCTAACAAGAGATAACATGGAGAAGAATATGAATAAACCTCAACTAAAATTAACTCTTACTAACTTTTGCATAAAGTTGGTGTTCTGTCACGACCAAAACCTAGACCCCAGACGAGACCGACATCGTTGACCTCTCAGATGTCACAGAAATCCTAGCCCACATTTACGTTCATTCTCACCTTCAATCAGGTTAATTTTAGCATAACTTTAAAAAATCTGAATCTTAGTTTTCCCACTGCCTAAAAACTTTTGAACTCTACATACATAGGCGTTCACAATTTACCATCATAATATAGAGATAATCAAATGAAACTAAACATTTATAAGTTAATTAAGTATTTTGCCCCAAAACCGCACCAATAAAAAGCTATTGAAATAAAAGGGAAAGAACACTTAGGGCCCCAACCAATTTTCAACTATCTAACTCCTTTATATCCAAAAACTATAAATCACGGTGGTTAGAATCCTCCAAAGCATGAGGGCCTACCATGTCCGGATGAAAGCGCAACGTCCGAATAGCTGCACGTCAACCTGTAAACTCTAGCGTCCACCTATGCCTGCACCCACAAATATAGACTTATATGGGATAATACACGCTTGTACTAGTATGGGTATATACAAGCACACACAAAGTACATGCATGAATAAGAATAGCTTTCTACTAACAACATGATTATGGAAAGTCAAGCCAGTGGACTTTCCAAATTTGGATTAGGAAAGTCAGTGAGCTTTCTAAATTTTTTATTAGGACAGTCACTGAGCTTTTCAAATTTGGAATACGTGATTCAGTGAGCTTTTCAAATTTGGACTAGGAAAGTCATTCCATGAGAGTAACATGCATCATCATACTTATCATATTGCACACATCACATAACATCTTACACATAGCACATATAATATTGCATATAGCACAAAACATCTTACACATAGCACATATCATATTTCATATAGCACATAACATCTTTTATAGCATTCAATCATATTCCATGAGACCTTGGAATCATGGACTTGACATTAAGACTGTCCAAATTGAGGGCTCAACGTACGGGACCTCAATTAGGGAGTCTTCATTAACAAACACAGAGTTTTCTTCGTTCATTCATACGTACTTCATTTCATTTCGTTCATAGGCTAATGTGAACACCATTTTTACCTAGGATGTAGCTTAACACTTTCAATGTTTTTTTATGCAATGATGAAGAATAACCTAGTGTCATTACTTGACTCTAGGTCATGTGTTGATTATCCTATCTAACACATTTGGTACTTTAATTCATTATGGTATCATTTGAGGATGTCTCATTCAATTCATTGGGAAACTTTACTTTACCAAAAATTATTCTGTGAGCATCATGAAATTCAGTGCCTCCACCACAACGAAAAGAGGTGGAATTACCGTCAAAGATTCCTAAAACATGTTAGCGTACATGGGAATTTAACCCCGCCAGAAACCTATATTGGCAATATAGGTACAAAGACTACGAGATATAAGGAGACCCATACCCTTCATGCCGGAAAGTCTCATCTCATGAGAGTTTCGTGAACCTCCGCTCTTCCTGAAAGAAGGCATCACCGCTCATACCTAGTCTATCGGTGCTCAGTATATAGTTCCATTACATTCAACTCATACGTCATAGAAGTTGGCTTCCAGTATGAGGACATCATATATCAGTAGATGATTTCTCATCTCATCATTAGTATTAAGTGTGTTAATATCAATACTTTCATTAGAGTGTTCATAGAGACTGGTATCTTCATTAACTTTACACTATCACAGGTGAGTACGTTTTGGTAACATTTACTTAGGCTCATTTGAGATTGCTATTATCGTTTACATTAGCCTCTTATTATCTCGTCACCACATGCATGAACATTAGCACATTTTATCTTCATAATTACTCACCCCTTTTAATGTTCATTTCAGCATAGTCCAATTCACTTGGCCATTTGTATGTTTCACACTCTTACTTAACCCTTCTAGGGTATCATCATTTCATCACATAATAATCATTTCATCGTATGACAATGGACTTGGCCATTTCATTTCATTACATATGTCTTAGTTTCACTTATATTTAAACGTATGAAAGACTTATGGCTCTACACATACAAGCCATGAGGCTTCATTCATAGTTCGTTAAGTGACTCATATCTTCCTAAGAGTATGTAGTACAAGACTTATGTATCTTCTATGTATGCCAAGATCTCTTTTTGATCTAAGTAGGTGGCATTTTTTTTTAACATTTAATTCACGTATGACATATGTATCAATACGGAATTTTGTGCAAGGGAACCCAAGTTTGAATCCCTTGAACAACACTTACATTTTTCCTTGATTTAAATTTTAGTTCTCATGTCATTAAGAAACTAGATTGATCCCCAACATTAACATTTGTTTTTTGTTCCTTTTATTTAGGAAGTCTCTCCCTTGGCAGAGGGGTTGTGGGTTCGAACCCCCACATCCCTCTTCTATCTTCCTGTCTATTTTTCTTGTTCATTTCGCATAAACCAGGAGGTTGTGGGATCAAACCCCCACAACCTCTCTTTATTTTTCTTTATTTCGCTAGGGACTCAGAGGTTATGGATTCGAACCCCACAACCTCCTTATTTTATTTTCATTTAAATATTGACTTATCTAAGCGTTGGCATTGAGGTTTTGGGATCGAACCCCCACAAAGTCAATTTATTTTCTATTATTTTCCCTTTCTTCTTCGCAGCCTTGAGGTCATGGGTTCGATTCCCACGCCTCACACTTCCTTTCTTTTAATTTTCTTTCACTTCATTCGCTGCCTGGAGGTCGTGGGTTCGATTCCCACGCCTACCAATTTATTTATTTAATTTTCTGCATTCTCCTTTCTCAGCCAGTATACCCCATCTCGAATCCCTCTGACCCGATTTTTTTCTTGCTAGTTTAAGGTATCACACGGTTGAGTTCACAAATATGAATCTTCGTAGCCTCATACCTTTAAAATAAATTAAATTACCAGATTTATTCCTCTATACTTAAGCCTAAACTAAACTTATAATTTTTGCTGGAAACTTAATCATTTTGTAGCTTATTTTCACCAATAGTTCCACTTGAAAACTTAGGAAAATTCATGGATCATGTCACAATTTTTTGGGGTGTGTTTCATGAATCCGACCACAATAGTCTTCAATATATGTTTACTCAAAATGAGTTAAATCTCCAACACAAAAGGTGGTTGGAATTTTCAAATGATTATGACATGAGCGTTCTCTACCTCCTCGGCAAATCCAATGTGGTTGCAGAGGATCTAAGTCATATTACCATGCGTAGTATGACTCATGTAGAAGAATCCAAGAAAGACCTTATGAAATATTTACATAGGTTGGTTCGTATGGGTATGAAATTGGAATTTTCTGCAAATGGTAGTTTTATGGTCATCGATAACTCGGAAATCTTGGGCTTGATGGGAAGTCTAAGCAACAATCTTAATTAATCAGGATGTATTTTAAAGGATTGTTGTTTTTTAAGTTTAATGATTCATGTTCCTTAGGGGGGATGACGTGCCTGGAGGTATCAAGGAGGTTGTGTGTGCCAATGTTGGGAGACTTGAGAAACAGATTCGTCAAAAAGCTTGTGGTTTACGTTATTCCATTAAAACGAGTTTTACAAAGATGTATTATGACATTAAAGAAATGTTTTTGTTGGAAGACTTAAAAAGGGACATAGCGTAATTTGTTGCAAAATGTCCAAATTACCAACAACTGAAAGTTGAGCACCATAAGCCAAGTAGATTACTTCAAGAAATACAAGTTCCCACTACGAAATGGGAATACATAAATATGGTCTTCGTGGTAGGTTTTGCTTGGACACAAAGGCGACATGACTCAATATGGGTTGTTGTGGATGGGTTTACCAAATCCACTCATTTTATACTCGTCAAGTCCACATACTAGGAGGATGATTATACCAGGATCTTCAAAGATAAGATTGTGTGATGCCATGGTATTCCGTTATCCATAATATTGGATAGGGGTGCACAAATCACACCTAGTTTTTGGATATCATTCCAAAAAAGGCTTGGTACAAACCCAAAGTTAAGCAGCAATTTTTTCTATCCCCAATAGATAGTCAAGTGGAGCATTACTATTAAAAACCCTAGACGGATTATCTTAAGCTTGTATTAATTGATTTCAAGAGAAATTGGGATAAACATTTTTCTTTTGTTGAGTTTTCTTATAATAATAGTTACCATTCAACTATATCTATGTAGTTATCCAATTGGATTATTTGAAATGGGAGAGTCTTCACACTTAGGTCCTGAATTCATTTACAAGACTTTGGAGAAAGTTCACATTATAAGGAACTGGTAGAAAAAAACCTATAGTCGACAAAAGTCTTATACCGACCATAGGAGAAGGGTCTTAGAATTTAAAGAGGGTGATAAGTGTTCTAAAAAATTTCATTTACCACATGAAAGGAGGGTGAGATTAGTGGCAAATTAAAGGAAAGTTTCTGCTCTCCGTTATGTGGGTATGCGCCCATGCTGAAAATTTCACAAGGATCTTTCACAGGTTGCATACGAAGCGAGAATCTCTTATAGAATTCGTTAATCGATTTTCACCCCCCACCCTAAAAAAAAACACTCCCGACCCCCGCGTAGTTCATTGTTCACTCCAGCTGTTTAAGATTGCGATCAGTACACCCCCGAGCGGGGTGCAGTGTTCCGAACATATTTTATAGATGGCTCTTGAGATGTATAATGAGGAGATCCTACTGGCCCTTATAAGGAGGGGTTTTGGGTGAAATGACTTGATACACATGTAAAGTAAGAGTAGTTTTAGTAACGAATGTGGAATGGTGCTCTTTGCTAAGACAGTTTTTATGCGAATGATATACTAAGTGAGGCGCTCGAGCATTAGCATGCGAAGACGACGAGCGAACAGTGAAGTCGCTGTATAGCACTGCATCCCGACTTTGCGCTCAATAAGGTTTAGTTGCCTCGTTCTGACACTGTATAGATGAAAAGATAGGAACTAAATGGAAATTGCACTTGTTTTGACCAAGATTGCTACATATTTATAATAATGTTTTTTGCTAAACAAAGTGTCATGTGAAAATTGATGTGTCACTCAATTGTTTCATTATTGTGTAGTTTTATGATGTTTCTAATGATGAACTACTGAGATGAAAAGAAACGTGTTAATATGTTTTGAAGGCAAAATTATTGGCTATTAGTGAACTATATGTTGATGTTAGCTCATATGGTGGTGAGAGATAATTCGTCATGTTGTGGTCTTTTCTCTTATGTGTTGCACATTGAGTGCTTGTAGCAGTTTATACTTCTTGAAGATAGATTCATGTGGTATTAATGTTTATATCTGAGTTGCGTACTATCAGTAGTGAATGCATGTTAGGTGTTCTTTGGAGTTGGGAGCTGGATAGTAGTTGATTATACGAGTTACTTATCGCCTACTCAAGAGTGAGCTTTTAAAGATGAATCGTATTCGGAGACGAAATAGTGTACTAGATAGGAGCCGAGCATAGATGAGTAACACTCCTATAAAGCCCATCATGAGAGAGATGCAGGTATGAGAGACTAAGTCTAGCTGAGTGAATAACTCGATTTCTGTAGAAAATATTTTAAAGGGGGGATTCAAATGGAATAAGCCTATAAATGAGTGGATAAGTTGTATATTTAGGAATGTCTTTAGAATGTAACAAACGTCCAAAAAGAACTTGCACGACGTTTCGAAGAATAGTGCAAAAAATAGGTGCTAGCACGCCCTTAGCCTATTTACCAGACGGTTTTAGTAGTTAGAAGTTAATTGAATTTGGTAAAAAACAATCATACTAAAATATTAAAGATGTTTAAGATCACAAACTTTTGTGTACGAACTCCCCAAGGGACCACCCTAGGGCGTCCTTTGAGTTGGCCTTATTGTTACTACCCAAAAACTGCCCTAATGAGGCGCAGTCGTAGACAGTGTCTACCTACGAACTGCAGGCGACGCGGTGTAGGTTCATCTCTCTATCTATTGAAACTTAGACAATTGCAAGAAATGTCTAAAAATAGAACTCTCTGACCAAAACTACGGTTGCACAGGATGGCAGAAGTCTTGGCCGTCAACTGACCTACAGCCCGTACATCGAGGTCTCATAGGTCAGGACTGTGACTTTCATATGAAAATTGGATAGCCCCTCATTTATTAATTCTAGTTAATTAGTGGTTTAACTTAGAGGCTTAGTAGATGGTTAATTTTTATTAATTAATTACCATTGATATTATACCTACACCTAAGTCTAAACCTCACTTAAAACCTCTCATCCGAAACCCTAAGATTGTCTCTCCTGTATCTCGATCTTTCCCTATCCCAAAAAAGAAGAAGTCCATTGAGGGCGGAGGTCAAGTCTTTAAGAAATAAGGAAGCTGGTTCTTTATATATCATCCAACTTCAACAATTATACAGTAGTATGCGGACTTCACCTTGAATTCCGTTTCCCTAAAGTGGCTTCCCAAATTGGTTTTTTCAAAAAAGTGATTTCATATGCGTTTATTTCTAATAAGAATTGAACTTCATTAAATTGTGGTTTTCTATGGTTACTTGGGTGCGTTATAATGCGTAAGATTTTCCGTAGGATGCGGTATTATTATCATTATGTCATAGGGATTCTGATGATGTTAATCTGAGCATGTAGAATTGTATATCATGAAATTCAATCCAAGTAGTCCCTATGGACCAGTAGCGCTTCAATTGTGAGGCGAAGAATACCAGTCAGTGGTCTAGAATTGAATGTAGGCTAGACGTTCTCCGGGTCCAATTGAATACGATGTATTTATGATAAACTATTGATTTATGTATTTACAAATATTATTGGATTTAATTGTTTGGTTGATTGTAAGACCATGATGATGGCCTTTGGAGGAGATTAGGTAAGTCATGATATCTATAACCCTTTACATCAATTATGATGGCTTGTACTTAGTGATAAAGTTCAATGAAGTTCTCTTGTGATTTAATTAACTCGGTTTGGTATGATTAAGAAATTAAGATGACTTTATTATATGAATATGAGATTATTCTTAAGAAGAATTTATTTAAGGTTGGTTATGAAGTTGACATATCCCGTAAATACCACCTGGACATAACCAGCATCGTCGCGCTTGAAGAGGACTAAGACTAGCCTGGTAGGATTCATTATTACATTCATAGGTTAAAAATGTGGAAAATTTAAAACATTTCACCTACACTAATTTATGAGGTTTACTTAGACCTCTCGTTTACACAGAATATTTTCATATCGAGTATACATAGACAATTCGTATCAGAAAATTATATAGTCCTCTACTTTTATGCCACATATAGAAAACATACATTATATATTCTTATAAATGATGTATAATATAAACCATCTAAACAGAGTCAAATCATCATTGGCATAAGCTCTTCCTCATACGTAGAAATGTCACATAGGGCATACAACAATATCTTGAAACAACGTGAATGAAATTATTGTCTTTAGACTATAACAAATAATCATAGGTAGATTAATAAAAAGGCATAATCCTCGGACTTGAGGCCATACGCACACTTGGAGAAAGGATCCAAGCCTTCCTTCAAAGTTGTCACAAATCCATCAATGACAGGAACCTAAAAATGTTGGGGAAAAGGAAGAAATATGGTTAGCACATCACCTATAATAAGTATTGAATCTTATGCACATACAACATAGAAATAATGCTAAAAAGGAAAATTTCATTGATGCATGCTAATTTACTTTTAAAACACCTTATGCATATTTAAGAAAATATACAAGTCAATAAGCACATATTTCTTAAGTCAAGACCATGTATATCACAATACCAACAATACCAAGTCTAGTAAAGTCAACATGCATATCAACATAAATGAGCACATAATCTAGATAAATCTACCATCAAGTTATAATATCAACAAACATGTATAAGATTTCATCACATCATATCTTAAGCAAGACCTTCATTGATACACCCCAATTAAGTCCACTAGTTCAAAAATTAAGTAAGACCCCATAAACTCTCACCAAGGAAAACCAACACGAAACTTAAGCATATGCACTTCAATATACTTATACATTAGGAGAGTTAACATCATCATATTTTAGAAATAAAGAAAAAACACTGTCATAAGTTGAAAAAACAAGATCACATAGTGTCATAACATGTTAGATAAACATATACATATCATTATATTTTTATGGAGCATACAAGACATTTAACATAAGTAATAAGGCTTCCCACAAGGCTAGTGAGTGCAATGTATTAGGTAGAGTCTCAACACCTACCTAGACCTAAGTAAACACTCCTTTAGGTATCCAGTTAGGATTTCACTGTATTGCCTTCATTTTTAGTTTTGGTCGTAACATCTTGCCTACCTACATAGACCACATGAGATATTGTGGAATCCAGTGTCAATGGAACCTTACATTGAAAGAAGGCGGACTACTTACCAAGGTAGTACCAAAACATGAACATAGCATTTGTGTGATCCACTAGCTACTATTTCTAAGGGAACAACATGGTTTAAGAACTAGGAGATGTAGTTTGGACCCTCTTTTTTTTACATGAATTATAGTCTCCAATATCATGAGTACATTAGTGATCATGCCTTCCGTATGTGCGAAGGGACACTCCTCACTTCTAGTTCACTGGGTGCTAAGCTAGATTCCCTTTTGAAATGTCTTTTATTAATAATCATAACTTAGTTTAGGTCATAAAGTATACCCCTTATATAGTTTTCAACGTAGCTCAATAGGAATTGTATGAGTATTCTCCTTTCATTACAATTCACACATGTGAGGTTAGAACATTTTCATATTCTCATTATGATAAGGAACATAGGTAAGTCATCAACACCCTTATATTATTAAATCTTAGCCAAAAACTCACAATTTATAAACCAACACATAGAAATTCAACATCATACAAAACATAATCAATCTCATCATAAGGTATTCTTTAATATAACTCATCATGAAACAGAAGTAGTCATAATTGGAATAAAAGGATTGAGATTACAAAGCTTACCCTGTCTCCTTCAAAAGCCACCATCCAAGGTTTTATAATCAAACATTCAATTCAACCCAAAAATGGGTGTAATATGATCACACAATGGATTTTATTAGGTAGAGATACAAAGAAGAGAGAAGGAAGAGCAATTGGGTTTTGGAAAAAATGAGAGTTGGGTTACTTTAATTAGGATTGGGTCTTTATATAAGTCACTTACTAACTTAATTAGAACTCCATTAACCCCAAAATAATTCACTAACCACCTAATTAATTAATTAATTAGACTAACTTAAAAGATGGCAGCAAAACAGTGACCTGACCTACGAGACCCGGACCTACGGGCCGTAGGTGAGTCGATGGCTACTGTCCCTTCCGTGCTGCACATCCTTCATTTTGGTCAGAAACATGCAAAATTTACCTCGTAGGCTGCTCCTTATCGATGGCTATTTTCTTAGACAACTTTTAGCCACAATGCAAGGGTCTTCCTCAAGGACCCTTTGGTTGGTCCTTGGGTGTTCGTACATGTATTTTTTACTACAAACCAAATATAATAAATTTTATACACCTTACTACCAAATTCCATTGAATTACGACTCCCAAAACCTTGTTAATTAGGCTAAGGAACACTAGCACCGCTTGAGCTTGTTTTTGGACGTCATGAATGTTTCTTGACACTTTTATTATAGAACATACTAGATGACTTATATGAATTTAATTTTACCTTAAAACAGTGTTGCAAAATTTATACTCTCATGTTAAGATCTAGTTTATGCTTTAGACTTTCCGAGAATTACAGAAGTACTTATGTGCATTATCATATTATAATGATGTTAATGTGCTAATTTTAAATTTGAAGGATTATATTGAAAGGTGTTCTCATGCAATTCCTATTGAGAAAAAAATGACTATAATATTAAGAGCTACTTTACTAAATGCATGTAGTATAAAAAGGGCTCCCGAAAATACATTCTTATTTCTTGAACTATTGTTTCACCATAGGAATAATCGCGAGGGGACACCTAGATGTATGTTCATATTTTTGTACTAATTTGGCAAGTAGTCCAACCTTATTATTTGTGCTACGCGGCTACTAAGGACAACGCGATAACACCCATAGATTCATGTGGTCTATGTAAGTTAAGGCAAGATGTTCCCAAAATTAAAATAAAGTAATAAAGTGAACTCTAACTAGGAGGACTTACGGGGTTTGATTTAGTTTACGTAGGGGTATTGGACATTACCTATACCTTGCACTAGTTGGCCTTGAGGGAAATCCTAGAAAGTGATTCTTATGTTTTATGCACTTATGATATGAATGTTATGATTATGTTGATTCTTCATGTTAAAGGTCTATATTGATAAAAGATAGGATGAATACTTATAATCATATGATATGTGAAGTTGGACATTACTCATGATCATTTGGCTAGTTTGCTTGGATGAGTAAGATTATGAGACTTCACTTGACCATTGTATTAGTAGACTTTGTGAAGGGTTACGGATAGGGGTTTTGATTATGTGGTAATTTTATGAACTCATGAATATGCTTTGTGGTTATGAAATGATGTTACACTTATATTGGCTATGAATTCTATTATGCTACGAACATGTTCCCTTGGATTAACTTGCACGCCTAGGATGGTCTGTAGTTGAAATATGATATATCATAAGAAGTATATGATTATTGTCTTACATGCTTTCTTGGGTTCTTCATAAGGCTTTTCAAAGCAACTTGGAATGTTTTGATAACATTTCTCTTTTTAGCATGATTTCCATGTTGTGTGTGCATATGTTTCCATACTTAGTACAAGTGATGTGCAAATCCCTATTTCTACGTTTTCACAATACTTTTAGGTTTCTATCAATGAAGGGTTCATGACCACCTTTGAAGGAAGGCTTGGATCATTTCTCCAAGTGTGGCTATGTCCTCAAGTTCCGAGAATGATGCCTTTTGTCTTACTCTACCTTTGATACATTGTTAGAGTCCAAAGACAATCATTTCATTGTTGTTGGTTCAAGTTATTGTTGTAAGCCCTATTTGGCATTTATACATTTGTGTAAGCGATTTTCCCATATTGTTCTATTCCGTTAAGATGGTTTAATATGAGACCTCCCTATTAAGACTATAAGGTGTACTTTATATATATGTGGCATAAAATTAGAAGACGATGTAATCTTCTTATACGACGATTCTGAGTAAACATGCTATGAATATATTATGTGGAAGTGAGAGGTCTAAGTAAACATCATGAACTAGATATAGATGAAAAGTTATTAATTTTCCGCACTTTTTAACCTATGAATATTATGACGAATGCTAATAGGGTAGTCTTAATCCTCTTTAAGGACGATGACGCCGGTTACTTCATAGGGGTGCGTCACATATGGGGAGCACCCCCAAATGCGACTAGCATCGTTGTCCTCTTAGAGGACTCAAACAAACCCTTAGCGTTCGTCATAACAAGTCATCAGCTAGAAATGTGGAGAAATAAAAACTGTGACAAATACGAAGTTAAGGAATTCAGACCTCTACTAGAATCTTACTTAGGCTTTTCTAATAAACCACACATAACATTACAGACGAAAGTCAGAGTTGTCTAAACATTAAAAAGCCTCTAAAGAATAAGAATCTTGGAATTAGCCAATACAAAGTTAATACACCATATAGGTCTTACTACGATAGAATCCAATGATAAAAGGAAGTAAAGAGTATCCCGTAAAATTAATAAACTCTCCATAATATAGAACAATGAAAAGATAGCATCCATGAAGATAAGTACCTACGAATACTTGAAGAAAGAGTTCCAAACTTCTTTATTCGACTTTCATAGTCTTCAATAGTCGGACCGTACATTTGTATAGATATATATTAAGGGGTTAGTACGCCAATATGTCCTCAGTCTAGGTATTATCCAACATTCCCCTTTAAGGAAATGCGAAAAGTACCATTTCCTTAGAAAGCCTGTTGGTCCTTTGCCAAACACATTCCTGAACATTCACAATAGAGCGTATACAAGACGAGCATCACAACAACGTACATCATGATCATAACCAAAGACTTAAACATCATAAAATAATATTAACATTTCATGTTCATGCGATGAGATAACATAACATAATAAACACTTACCATTTATTCCATCCCAAGCCAACAAGTGAAATGATCATGTGAAGACCCATAAACCCACATAATCAAGTAAACAAGATAGGAGATCATAAGTATATCTTTTCTTCATAAAACATATATCATAGGTAGTCATCACCGCAAATAGCAATATAGGCCAATAACAAGTTCATAAACATAACAAACGTCATATAATAGTAACATCATATATTATAAGCATTAAACATTCAATGTTATCATATTACATAGAACAATTTCCTAGGGATTCTCTTAGAGTGAACTTGTGCAATGTCTAGGTAGAGTCTCATAACCCTACCTATACTAAGTAGACTCGTTAACTCATCCTAGTTAATGTCATTTTACATTACATTAATTTTACTCGATGGAACAATCACCTTAATATACATTAGACTTTGTGAGATAAATATGGAATCCGGTGTAATGAAACCTTACATTGAAAAAAGTGTCACAAACCGAAAAGACACCTTAGATGTTAGGGCACAATCTCGCATTGTGGAACTACGTCGTCGATAAGCCTCTTTCATATCATTCATTGCATATAAATAGTGAAAAGTAGTGCGGAATTAAACTTTTCACAAAACATAATATAGTCTTTAAAATCTCTTTTTGTGAAAAGTAATAGGAAATACTAAGTCTCAATATCATCATATTAAGACACAAGAATACATAAGACAAGGCTCATACTGAAAAATACGAATATAGAAATATTTAGTCTATTACAATACTTTTGATGAACCATACATGACATATATATGCTCCTTAAGTCAAGTTTTTTTTTTTTTTTTTTTTTGGAGGAAATAATTCAAATTCTCTTGAGATCTTCTAAGTCCAAGTCTTCACTTCTAAAGCACGCACTACCAAGAATAGATAGATAAAGCATGGAGTTAGTAACAACCAATTGTACTAAGTAGGCTTATGCATAAAAATCCTGTGAAAATGACTTCTTTATTGGAAAAATATGTATTTTTTAATTAAAAACCATAATTATATCATAATAACATCATAAATATGATTTAGAAACACATAAGATACTTCTAGATGCAATTTTCTCACTTAATGTGATCCTCAGATTTCCTAAGAACACAAAAAGGAGCCCACCCAACACCCTCTTCGAGTGACTAAACGACCCTTAAGATTACCTTTAATGATTCACCTATATACTTACAAAGCAATATAAACATTAAGGTTAAGAGTTGTCTACAAAGGTGAAATATATAGTCTACTTGCGTGATTTGTGAAAACCGCACCCATACAATACCTTACACACAACAATAAGAGCATCCAAAGACCAGTAAGATAGAATCATGCTGTGACATAACATAACAAACACATAGATGAAGGACATTCTTTTTATTTTCCCCCCTAAGGTTATCAAAAGGACTTACTTAACTAAATCAAGAAGGATAACGTCATAGACCTCTTCAGTAACCTAAATATCCCTTAGGACTTACTAAGGTTTATATCATGTCCACAAAATCAACCAACTCCCTTAATGAGTGTCATATTCAAGACTTCTAAAGATAAGACATGAATAGATCATCCCTTATGCCCTTTTCACTTTTTAGTTAGGAAATCCTTAAGTCACTGTAGATTAGATACTTATTTATTTACATACTCCTTAACGTAATTCATTAGTTCATTAGTTAATTAATGCTCATTCATAACGTAAAGGACATTCAAATAATGGTCTTGTACAAGACCTACGAACACCAAATAACAACTTTAATGTCTATTGTGCAATGTAGAGATAGCGTCCCACACCACTACCTAAACTCCATGATTCCCACATCTTCTACTGATATCAAGAAAATTAAGGCGTAGTGCTTAAAAGATAAGGCCGAGAAGAAGCATGCAACCCCGGTGGATACTTCCCTGTTTTTTGAAACCGAAGAACAAAATGTAGTGGCAACATTGTCTACTTTGGCCCCTAGGCCTTCATGTGCATCTAGTGGTGTACCTTCTAATACTCATAAAACCTCTACTTCCCCATTGCCTCCCAGAGATGTAATGTTGTTGCTTCTACCTCCCAGCCCACTCACTCAGGTTGCATTTTTAAAGATGAGACAACTATCCTTTTTTTGTTGATTGTCGTGATGCTAGACATGAGGCCACTAATACGAGATGATTCAGACAGCCCTCGCTAATGTTGTGACACCCCTAAGTGCTACAATTGATGCCCTTTTAGATAGGATAATGGTGTGCGAGCGTGGACAAGGTCGCATGGTAAAGTGATGACTCTAAATACTACTCTTGATGTGTTGAAGAGAGATGAGGACAACCTAAAGTCCATTGACATGCCTATGATTTTTGGGACAGTGGAGATCGTAGATGTTCTATTTGAACCAGATATGTCTTCGGATACTACATGACGTGATTTTCGACATGAGAAAGTAGTTGATCCAGAGTATGAGGCTAAGACCGCTTAGGAAGCCTCATATGAGGGCCTTATGGAGATTGAGGAGGCCATGGTAGAAGCTTTTTTAGCAAACACACCATTGGCTAGCCCTAGTAGATCTAGTATTTTTTATATCACTCCGGACACAGAAGACCAAGATCATAGTATTACAGTGGGCATTGATGCCCCAATAGATGAAGCGACTGCTTAGACATGATTTTCTTTACTACCTTCTTTGTCTTCTTTTTATTGGTTCTCTAGATATTTTTCTAGAATATGAGGACAAAGTCTTTTTTGGTGGATGTTTGAACTTGTGGCTCCTTGTTAATAATTGTAAACGGGGTTCTCCCCTTTTTGAAAAAAATTGTGCTACCTCTTGATTGTGTTTGAATATGGATATTCTTTTGAAAATTTGGGTATCAATCTTAATCAATACGGATGACTTGAATATTTCTCATAATTTAAAAAAATGAATGTGCGTTTACGATACGGTCAAATGAAGTTTTATAGTCAATATGTGAACTTTTTGCATCTCGTTATGACTAGCCGGTTATCAAATTAAGTCTCTTGTGATGAATGTTACACTCTAGAGAAAGTGTGGAGTCTTGTTTAATATTGATGGCAATGTCTTGTATGATGATCTTACCATTAACCATGCCAGATGACACCTAGAATTTTACCTGTTGGTCCAGTTGACTAAGTGAAACAATCTCTTGAAATGATCTTAGGAAACTATTGAATTGTGAAACAATTTGACATTGTACCTCTTTTATGGCCAACCTTGTGAGTGTGTGAAGTTTGCTTAAACACCCTTTGAGCCTTACCCTTTTCTTGAAAGAAACTTGTTATAATTGTTACCTTTTTTATATCTTCACCCATAATACTCATGAGATATGGTTCGTTTGAATAGACAACTTAGCCCAAAATCCTAAGTTGGGTTGAGGTAAATCAAGAAATTGCATGGAAGATCCCCTTTGAGCCATCATTTTGAAAAAAATGGAATACCTTCAAATGAAAGAAGAAAAAATGAAAGAAAATAGGGAAAAGAATGACAAAGTTGTGAAAGATGTTGCAAAAGAAATTGTCTTTCCAATGTTCCATAAAAAGTGAATAATGATGAATTTTGAGCACGGATAAAATTATCGATGAAAAGGGAAGAAAGTATTGTTCACACCACATTTAATGAGTGGTAAATTCACTTAGTCTTGATTATACCCTAACACTTAACATCATAACAAGCCTTGAAAAACACCTTTTCTATATTCAATGATATTAAACAAGTGTTGTTTGCAAAATACGGGATAACATATGTGTTCATCTTTGTGAGTCTGAGTTTTGTTTGTGTTTCAAAAGATTTAAATTGTTCATGAATAATGCGTGAATGTGGAATAATTCTTTTTCAGAGGGCGTTGAGCATATTTATTGAGCTAAAACTTGCATTTGAAGCAAGTATTGTGAGCTGAAAAAATATCCAAATAAATCCCTAACTGAGTCCAAATCTAGGACTCCTTAACACCCCCAACTTAAACTTTTGGTTGTCCTCAAGTTAAGCTCAAGTTCAATAGTTCAATAAGAGTGCCTCAAACAGTGGTACACAAGACTCAATCATGAATTCTCACAAAAACACTCAACTTACACATGCAAGGATCAATTATGCACTCAAGGATTCAAGTTGTGACTCGTCATTACCAATGATTTTCTTCTTCTTCCAATAGCCCTCTATTACCTGTTCTGGGATATGAATTAGGCTTTCAATCTTGTGGGATGTAGTAGGTACTATTAGGCTTTCAATATAGGAGCAAGTGTCGAGTAGAGTCATGTGGATCAGTGCGGAGATGTTTATTTCCTATTATGGCACGTTATCGGGTATTCTAAGAAAATTCAACTCTTGATTCGCTATCGTGTTATTTCACTTAAATATCCTTTAAAACTACATCTTTGGAATCAATTTTTGAGATGAACAGTAACATGTTTTTTTATTGATGTCCTAGATGTTCAGCAGTTGTTAGAGGGTCTAGGAGCAGAACAGGTTCTAAAAGAGTTAGTGTTTGTGTTGACTCCTCAAGACTTAATAATGGGAGTTCATGGTGTCTTCGAGGGTACACCACAAACTGGTGTAACTCTTAGGTAAGTAATTAGTTCAGTGTCTAGAGTAGAGTTAGAGGATTTCGAACAAGATTTTTTAGGTATTCCTTGAATATGTGAAATAGTTTTTTGATTTAATCCCCCATACTCCGACATTGTCTTTTATAGGTAGGTCATGAATCATCGATTCATTAGATACTTGAATTTTTAATGCGCCTAGCATTGGAGAAATTCATAGTAGTAGGGTGTTCTTTTAAACATGTAGTTTTTCATTGAGAGGGTTTTATAAAAAGCATGTATTAGGACTTACTCTAGTAGATGTAAGAGAACCCGTTTTCAGCACAATGGTAATAGGACTTCCTATTGAGGTTGGCATCATACCAGTGAGAGTGATCCTCTCTCTCAACCTACTTGATTAATGGCAAGAGTGTCACGAACCAAAACTACCCCCTAAAAGTTAGGGAGAACCCTCATTTCGTGACCTGGCGTACTTGACCCTTTGGGGTCTTTTAAAATCACTTTAACTATCATTCATTAAATAAAACATGAAAAGTATTGCGGAGTTAAAATATTCAAGTCATTTGATATAAAAAGGAATCTCTTATAAATACTAAGAAAATCTCATTGTCACAAGCCAAATTTTAAAGACGGGGCATAATTAACTCAGGAACACGGCCCTTTACATTGAAATAAAATACATAATAATTCTTTAGCTATGAAATTAAGAGAGGACTATGCCCTTGAATATTTGAGGACATACTTTCTCTTCAGAGGAACTTCCCTAAGCTTCACCTTCAAAACATCAAAATCTTCCAACCTCTACTAAAAGTATAGAAATGTATAGGGTTAGTACAAAAAATGTACTAAGTACGTCATATGCAAAACATCCAAAAAGGGACATTTTAGTAAAATAACATTTAATGCCAATTAAGTAAAACATTCATGAATCTAGAAGCAAAAGATCACAACAACCATCATTTAACACTTTATAAGAGTTTCCATAATTTTAGACCAAAAGACACCATTTACAGTAAACCCACAAACTTATAGTGAACTCAACTTGCCAATTACAGTGAACCACTTAAGCAGTTACATTGAATCCCTTTGAAATTACAACGAATCATTTAAAGCATTTACAATGAATTTAACTTGAGCAATTAAAATGAACTATCCTATTCTAAATGGGTGAACCTCCAAGTCCAAGCGAATAGAAAGTGAACTAATTTCCGTAGGAGTTCCCCTACCTCAGAATTATCCTAAGACTCACTAAGGTAAGACATAAAGAAAGTATGCATATGCCTCCTTCAATACAGAGAAACCAATCCTCAAGATGGTCGTTTCATCTTACTCACCTCGGGAGAACTAGCCTCTCACTCAATGACAAGACATTAAAGGAAAACCCAATAAACCACAAAAGTCTTCCCTTTCGGAAAGCCTACTTAGTGCAATGATTAGATGGCGTATCATACCACAACTTTCCCTAAGTAGCACACTCTTTTAGAAGGTTCGGCACCAAGTTTTCCCTTTCGGAAGGTCCTACATAGTGCAATGAGTAGATAGTGTCTCATACCACCACAAACCCATAGTAGCACGTTCTATTAGAAGACTTAGTTCAATCAATTCAAATAAGTCTCACCAAGACTCCTCTTTCAGATTTCCTACCTAGTGATATGGATAAATAACGTCCCACTCCACTACCTACCCTAAGTAGAACACTCCATTAGGAGACTTAGCACATTCATTCTTTTGTGGGAGTTAGCTTAACCGACATAGACCATGAGAGTTAGACATGGAATCCCAATATTAACCCTATCGGATGAGGGATTGTCACTTTCCTAGAATGCGGACATTTTCTTTGCTTTTACATGGCTTTGCCAATAGCTAGACCTATACGGGCGCATACTTAAGGGATAAGGATATTGCTAATAAGTAAATCATTCTATACTAACGAGGAGTACTCATCTCAAGAGGTACATTGGAATACAACATTTCAATTCACGAAGTGTAACCACCTCTTCTTCATATCATCTCAGTTCTAAGCATAACTTCCTATGGATTCTAATCATTATAAACTATATGTTTAAGATAACTAGTGAACATCACATCTCAACTCACGAAGGGCAATCATCCTCCAACACTATCTTAGAAAGATCATGGGATGTAGTGTGGTTGCTACTAAACATGTCATCTCAACTCACGAAGAGTGTTCACCACAAAACTCCCCATTAGGTCTTAACATAACTTCATTCATTCATTCAAATGTGAGTGTAAGTGTACATATGAGCACACCTTGTACATAAGCTTCATTTCATTTACCTCTAACTTCTATAGATGCTTAAACCTTCATTCATCACGTCACACACTTTACATACTTCACAAAATCATAGAATTCCTTTAGACATAATCCTTAGCATACTCATAACAAGTTTCATAAAAAATTACCACGAAAAACATCATTTAAGCATACACTCTAGTCTACTACACATAATAACTTCATAAGGCACATTTAACAAGAATGGCATATTTATCGTCTTACTTCACATAACAATCCTTAATATCCTTATTCACAATGATATAGTCACTTCACATTCATACAATTTAAGTAAAAACCGCCACCAAGAAGGTGGACCATACCACTCAATAGCATTTCAAAATTGAAACTAAACAACACAAACAACTTACCCTTTTATCCAATCTTTCATCACCTATTACATTTTTATCAATATTTAGTCATTATAAATCCCTTTGGTCAGTTGCTAAACAACAATAAAAACCATTAGAAACAAAAGCTCAATGACTATCAATTCATGCTCATTTAACCCATTTCTTAAGCCACCATTAGATGAAAAGCTTTAACATGATTTCATTGAAGTTTTAACATTAAAATCATCAACTAATATTATAAGTACCATGATTAAGTCATTATAAATGTTTTCCTGCAAGACCCATATTGAGAGTTGAAGATAGAAGAGACCAGGTTGAGAACCAATTTTGAAAATTCATTAGAAATGACTCCTTGAATGGAAGAGAGTTCAAGTATGGATACAATACATCAAATTGAATAAATACCAATGATTTTTTTATGAATAAATTACCATCAACATCTCTCCTAGCATTTTTTGACTTCTATCTTCCATGGAGACTTGAGAGAGAAATCTAAAGGAGAGGGGTTTTGGGTTTTAGGGAGAAGGGTCTAAAATAAGGTCTTTGTGTTTACAAGACTTAAATATATATAATTAACCCTTAAAATAACGTTACATGTTCATAAAAGACTTGGGGTAAATTTACCAAACACGCCAAGCCTTGGCAGAAAATTTATGGTGTTTGAACCCCTCACAGACGAGACATAACCAACGGACCGTCTGTGCATCAATATACTGTTAGTGGGGTCTTATGGGTTGAAACTTAGCTCCACATGGATAATGACTAACCAGCCTTTAAGTTCCAAAGGACGGATCAAGGTGACGGGCCTTTGGTTGGACCAATGGCCGTCGTTACCTTCGTTGGTGGACACTGCCAAGGCAGTTTTGGTCCTAGTCTTGGGCCCTTCCTCTAGGGCCCCTTGTGGATCCTAGGTGGGGTTGTACACAAACATTAAACACCTAAAATAAGTCATCTAGGTCTTACGAATATCTTACGCAAGTTTCAAGCAAAACAAACACATAAAACTCACTAAAACTCCTCAAGACAGACAAGTGCGATCTAAGGCACACCTTACGAACGTCATGGACGTTCTTGGATGTTTGACCTCCAAACATAACCAAACTTCTCACACTGCATAAAAACACTAAAGTAACTCATTTTAAATTCAAATTAACTTATGAAACACTCATGAGGCTCTAGTTCACCTTAGTTCATTTTGGTGCGTTACATTCTCCCCCACTTAGAATAGCATTAGTCCTCGAATGACACTAAAATGTCAAGATCATTAATGAATCAGTTAGAATCACATAAAAAATTACAATCATGATCAAAAAATACTCAAAATTAAAGTATCAACTAGAAATGAGCATCAATTAAAACTTACACACACTTAGCAATATAAGCAACTTTTGTCAAACTTTACAAACTTCAAAACTCACTCTTAAACTTTTCATGAAGGAACTACCTTCTCCAACCTAAAACATGCTCTTATACAACACTTACGCAAACATTGAAACTTCAATCAAAGGCAAGAAAAATTCTCTCAAAATTCAAAAATCTTATAGTGAACATCACTGTAACACCATTAAGCATGCTTAAAATTTGAAATTTTCATTATTTGAGCAATTAATCAAGAAGGCATGATCATGTGAATTATAATATCATATAAACTCATCTCATGAAACATTCAAAACCATGATTCATGAAGAATTCAATTTTCTAAAAAAATTTGACTCACTTACAGTGATTTCATAACATTAGTATGTCACATGCTTAAACTTTCAATAATGCACCTGTCAAGCAACTTTAACAAGATGTCATGACACTATGAGGGACAACACCATAATAACTTACTCCAAAGAGACTTAGTAAGTTTCACTAAGTTCAATGTAAGGGTAGCATCGCATACTACCACTCCCACATAAGTGACACTTGAGGATTCTCTTGGTCAAAGTACATTTATGCAATTCTATTCAACTCACTCTCCCCCACTTAAGGTAAAGCCATCTTCAAGGTATCAAACTTCAAAATAACACAATAATTCTTCACAAAATAAGAACTCACACTACGTTCGACTCATGGACATCAATATTACACATCAACCTTACATGTTAAGAACAACAATTCCCTTTTTGGATTCAAGCCTAAACAAACTCTCTTAAACATCACTTCATTCAACTCTAAAGCATCACTTAACTCACTTTCATGGAACTAACTTCTTCACTAGATATTCATACCACATTTCCATCTTAGTGTAAGACTACACGACAACATCAACATATAACAAGAACAACTATTAAACATTAGTCACACAAGGGACTTGCATTAAACTTCTATAAAATCTCCACATTCTCTCAACATTTCTCAAATTTACACCTTAAAGCATATCTACCGTCATTGAACATAATCACAAGATAACTCATTTATTGTCAAAAGCAGTTTATTAAATACTTATAACTCTTAACATGCTTAGAACTAAATCACCATAAATTTTATCATCACAACACTCCCAAACTCATAAATCACACCTAGCCATAAATGGCATCACATCACAATTCTCAGCACTTACCCTCATATCAAATCTTCTAGCCACAAAACTATCATATCATCAAAAATCACCTTTTCTCTCCCTCAAACTTATGGAGTTAAGGTCTATGCCACGATTCAAGAGTAATGAAGAAAGTAAAATTCTATCTTCCTATAGTCTCTTGTCATTGATGTGTCGAGACTCACACTAATGACCACGATACTACTAGATGTGGTTTGTGAGAATTTTAGAACCTAAACTAGTTACCTTAACCTTATGCTCTGATACCAAGTCCACGACCCAAAAGTATCCTCTAGAAGTTCGGGAGAACCCTCATTTCGTGACCGGGCGTACTTTACCCTTTGGGGTCTTGTACAAGCCGTTTAACTATCGTTCTTTACATAAGTCATGAAAAGTAGTGACAAAATAAAACTTTTCAAGACAATTGACATAAAAAGGAATCTTTTATAAATACTACGAAAATCACATCTTCACAAGCTAAACTTAAAGACACAGTATAATTAACTTGGGGACACAGCCCTTTACATTGAAATAAAATACATAATAATTCTTTCAATAAGAAATAAAGAAATGGAATATGCCCTCAAATATGTGAGGACATACTTTTTCGTGAGAGGAACTTTCCCAAGATTCACCTTCAAAACCTCAAAAGCTTCCAACCTTTACATATAGTATAGAAATGTATGGTGTTAGTACAAATAATGTACTAAGTATGGCATATGCCAAAACATGCAAAAAGGGACATTTTAGTAAAATAACATTTCATGCCAATTGAGTAAAAATTTCATGAATCTTGAAGAAAAATATCATAAGAACCATTTAAATTAAACTGCCAAACTTACAGTGTACTCAACTTGAAAATTACAGTGAACTACTTAAGCATTTACAGCGAATCCATTTGAGCATTTACAACGAATCATTTGAAGCATTCACAATGAATTCAACTTGAGAAATTACAATAAATTATCCTATTCTGAATAAGTAAACTTCCAAGGCCAAGCGAAGAGAAAGCGAACTTATTTCCGCAAGAGTTTCCCTACCTCGGGATTAACCTAAGACTCACTAAGGTAAGATATGTAGAAAGTATGCATACGACTCCTTAAACACACACCAAAGAAATCCTCAAGACTACCCTTTTCGTCTTACTGAACTCGGGAGAACAAGCCTCTCACTCAATGGCAAGACATTCAAAAGACATTCAAAGGACACCCAACAAGAAATCAAAGTAGATGGTATCCCATACCACTACCTACCCTAAGTACAACACTCTTATAGAAAGTTTGTCACCAAGTCTTTCCTTTCGGAAGGTCCTACCTAGTGCAATTAGTAGATATCGTCCCATATAGCCACCTACCCTAAGTAGCAAGTTTTTATGAAGAATTAATTCAATCAATAAATAAGGTTCACCAAGACTCCCTTTTCCGATTGCCTACCTAGTGCGATAAATAAATAGCGTCTCATTCAACTACCTACCCTAAGTAGAACACTTATTTAGGAGACTTATCACATTCATTTCTTTTGTAGTAGTTAGCTTAACCGACATAGACAATGAGAGAAAGGAATGAAATCCCGATATTAACCCCTATCGGATGAGGGATTTTCACTTGCCTAAAATGAGGACATTATTTTTGCTTTTGCATGGCTTTCCCAATAGTTAGACCTATGCAGGATCATAGTTATCGGATAAGGAGATTTCCACTAATTAAATCATTTGATACTAATGAGGTTTACTCATATTAGAGGTACATTGGAATACAACATCTCAAATCATGATGTGTAACCACCTCTTTTTCATATACTCTCAATGCTAAACATAACTTTTCACGGATTCTAAATATCATAAACTATAGGTTGAGGATATCTAGTGAACACCACATCTCAACTAACGAAGGGCATTCATCCTCCAACCTATCTTATAAAGCTGGTGGGATTTAGTGGGGTTGGTACTAAACACTTCATCTCAACTCACAAAGAGTGTTCGCCCAAAACTCCCTGTTAGGCCATAAATTAACTTCATTCATTTATTCAAGTGTGAGTGTGTGTGTACATGTGATCACCGCCTTGCATATAAGCATCATTTAATTTACCTCTAACTTTTATACATGCTTAAACCTTCATTCATCACAACACACTCTTTGCATACGTCACAAAATAAACCCATAACAAGCTTCATAAAAAATTTAACGAATAACTTCATTTAAGCATACACTCTAGTCTACTACACATAATAACATCATAAGGCACATTTAACAAGATTGGAATATTTATCATATTACTTCACATAACAAGCACTAATAACCTAGTACCTTCACATTCATACAATTTAAGTAAGCACCGCCACCAAGAAGGTGGACCATATCACTGAAGAGCATTTCGAAATTGAAACTAAACAACACAATCAACTTACTTTAATCAAAGATTTCATATCCTGTAACATTTTTTGCAATGTTTAATCATAATAAATCCCTTTGGTTAGTAGCTAAACAATAACAACCACCATAAGAAACCAAAGCTCAAAGACTACCAATTCATGCTCATTTAACTCATTTCTTAAGTGAACATTACATGGAAAGATTTTACATGATTTTATTGAAGTTTTAATCTTAAAAGCATTAAATAACATTAAAAATACCATTCTTAAGTAATTAGAAACGTTTTCATGCAAGACCCATATTTAGAGTGAAGATAGAAGGAACTAGGGTTGAGACTTCTTGAATGGAATAGAGTTCAAGGATGGATACCATACATCACATTGAAGAAATACCAATGACTTTTTATGAAGAAATGAACATTAACAGCCCTCCTAGAATTTCTTGAGTTCTAGCTTTCATAGAGATTCGACAGAGAAATCTAAGGGAGATGGGTTTTGGGTTTTAGGAAGAGGGGTCCAAAATTAGTTCTTAGAGTGTATAAAACATTAACATATCTAATAAACCCTAAAACAATCTCCATAAGGTCATCAAATACTTGGGGTGAATTTA
Organism: Solanum habrochaites; assembly: GCA_027704765.1. Lineage (NCBI taxonomy): Eukaryota > Viridiplantae > Streptophyta > Magnoliopsida > Solanales > Solanaceae > Solanum > Solanum habrochaites. The sequence continues at coordinate 34,054,058 of JAKWJA010002498.1, read as the reverse complement.
CCAAACATCCCAAGCCTTGGCAGAAAACTTACAGTGTTTGAACCCCTCACAGACGAGACCTAACCAATGAACCGTCTGTGCATCATTTGACCGTTGGTGGGGTCTAATCAGTTGACACCTAGATCCACATGGATCCTGACTAACCAACCTTTTATTTCTAACCGACGAAGCAAGATGACAGGCCGTTGGTTGGACCACTGCCCGTCGTTGCCTTCGTTGTTGGACACTGCCAAGGCAGTTTTGGTCCAAGTCTTGGTCCCTTTTTCTAGTGCCCCTTATGGGTCCTAGGTGAGGTCGTACCCAAACGTTAAACCCCAAAACTAAGTCATCTAGGTCTTAGTATCATCTAATTGCAAGTTAAAGAAAAAACACGCAACATAAAATCACTGTTTCGAACCCTAAAGACACGCAAGTACTACTATAGATCACCCTCCATAAATCATGGGGGAGTTCTTGGAATTGACTCCAAACCTAACCAAACTTCACACACTGACTAAGAACACTAAATTAATTAATTTTAACTTCAAATTAACTTAAGAAAAACTCATGAGGTTATTTTTGACCTTATTTTTTGGGGGACATTACAAAGAGCATCTCAAGTTCTAGGTTGTTCAATGGAAGTTTATTATACCCACGGTGAATGAAGTTCATGAAAGGCATCACATTCTGAGTATTTTTATCAAGGGTTCATTTTCGTTCAACTAGGTCACTTTAGAAGGTCGTAATAAGTACAAAGTGTTATACATTAAGAGTGTTAGGGAATTTTTCTAGTGAATTCCTTAAAGTTACTCATCGTCAATGACACGCTTGTTAGGTTCAGGTCCCAGTGTATTCAGCTAAAGGTTGTTCTTCTAGATATAGTCTATGTTCCAAGTATTTCTAGATTGGTTGTGATCTTGTATTTTTCTTACCCTTGATTGTTTGTGTTGTGTATATTTGGGGTTTTCATACCCATTCATGCCTTTGTAACTTAGTTTCTACTTTTTATTTGTAGTGAAATCCCTATTTGGTATTATATGTAGATGATTATTAGCCATATAGATGATTTAATTTAGCAGTGGATTGCTTATCATTGTTTTTGTTTTTTGAGTAGTTGTGGAGTAGAACTTTGTGCCTTTATGCTTAAATATCTTTCTCGGGTTTGTTACTTTGTTTTTTATTCTCTTGTTTGAGGGTTGTGATGGGGATGTGTGATCATTGGTGGTTTTTGTTCCAAATACTTCTATTGATTCCTTCCCCTACTCGAAGTCTTATTCTACTCCCCTTGGTTGTAAGGATGAGGTTTTTCTATCTTACTTCTTCTTGAAGTGTCTCTTATTTGTGAGATCCTATTTTAGATTGATGGTTTAGCCGACTTGATTCTTTGATGTTTAATATATTCTTAAATGGGTATGTTGAGTTATGAGGTTGGAATGGGTTGTAAAAGGCTATAAGATACGGTGTTGATGAGTGGTCGGTGGCATTTCATGTATGGTTGTATTTTTTAGCGGTTAGCAGGTACTATTAAGAAATTTGATTATATTCCATTGACGGTCAGCGAAGAGGAGTATCTTTTGAGCGAGGGTGTCTACTATTCCCATTCATGGGTTACTAATGTTTAGATATAACTGTTCTAGTTCTTGGTTATGGGGATATTCAACAACGCAAGAATGACTTCTATCTTTAATAGTGATTCTTGGTTTTGCTAAGGTTATTCATGGGTTGTGTCAGAGGTTTAATATTTAGCGATTCTTTCGGACAGATACTACAACCTTACAAGAAACCTAATTTAATACTTGCGACATTTAAAAGAGATTAATGAAGACATACTGATTTCATGTCGTAAAACCAAGCACGAGCAGTTATCAAGAAGGTTCGACCCCCTATATCAAGAAGGGTCAAAGCCCAGTAAACAGGAGAACCGGAAACCATATTAAAAATGGATTTCTAGGTCGTACATAAAATGGACAACTCACTTACTCAAGACGAACTAAAAATCCAGAGTCAAGACGGTTAAGTGATCAAACAAACCCTACAAGAGGGCGAGTTACACAAGAGGCTTTAACGTCTTAAACGGGAACATCACGACAATGCCAAGTGACAAGAGGTAACCAAGATACCAAAATAAACTTTCAGATAAACCAGCAGGTAAAAATAGTACAAGTACAATTTTATACACAAACATCAACACTTTAGCAAAGAAACAGTCCAACATGACTTCAAAAGTTCAACTGTAGACCAAACAACGAATCAAGGTCCTCAACTTGATCACGAGTATATACAAACTTTAAAATGCAATTAAATAACTTTTATAGTTCCTAGTATCTCAAGAATGTCGAATTAAAATAGGATAACCATCACAAGTATTCTTAGCCTTTACAAATACAACTATTGCTACCAATATAGTGATTTCGGCCAGCTTATTGTCTCATTTTGCAATTAAGATTAATAAGAGAAAATGGAAAAAATGGGCATTATATCCTTCATAAAATATGTCGGTACATCTATTAATTTGCATATAATCAGGAATAACCTCAAAATACGTTTTGTGCTAAAAGATATAATCAAAACACTAACAATTGAACAGACAGAATTTTTAATTCCAGAAGCTAGACAGAACTTTTCCTATGGGCGTCCCATTGTCGAATCCATAACAGCAAAAGTAGAGTTCTTCATAACCATAAGAGTTGTCGATTTATGAGTTATGTCTCAAAATAATATTTACTCAGTGTAAATAAATTTATATTGAACGAGATATGATTAAACTACAAAAAACTACCCAGAATTAAAATAAATTCTTTATCACTTACAAAGATGAAGTGTGTGTGTCGAATTCCAGCCAAATGGAGCTAGTTTTTCTTTTTATTTTAAAGAAAGAAACTTTAGATAATGTTTTGAGGTTCCTATACTTCAAGTTACACGAAAATTCATAAGAGGACGTGTTAAATATATAGCTACACAAATGATCCTCATCACATGGACAGATGTCACCAAAAGGTGCTGCCCAAAATCTTGTGTGCTGCCCAAAATGCATACATATACACCTATATGAATCTACTTGATGTCAATACTTCCAATTTACTTTTAATTCTAATTAGTCAATTTACATAAATACCCCCATAGAATACCTTAAATTGCCATAACACTTTTGTTAGGCACGTTTACAATTATAACAAAATGTCAAGTTCCTAAAATGAGAATAAAACACCTTATAGTTATCAAGCAATGATGTATCGACATGTAAATCATGGTCTAGTATCTTAGGGGTGTTACATAAGAAGTCATGCTTATGAATTGAGTTATATATGGTGGTGTTCATTGTTAGCTTCTTAATATTGATTTTGCTAGAGTTTGAAATCTATTAGAAAGGATCACCTTCAAGGTGGAGTCAAATTAATTCGTGGGTCGACATTGTTCACTCGTTTCAGGATACGAGGTATATATGTTTTATTGTTGCTATTTTGCGGTGGTTTGGTTTTTCTATGTTGATATTGATATATTGGATGTGATTTTCCTTCATGTATCAGCTCAATTTTTCTTATAATATGAAGGTTTCTTATATTCTAATTCGTTGTGAGATTCATGGTTTAATAGCATTTATCTCTATTGCAACTAACTTTAATATCCACATTACTTCAATATTCTAATATGATAATCTAAAAAAGATTATTGTTGGAGTTTATCTTAGTTTAGTTGCATGTTTATGTGGGAAATATTTATAAGGCATTTATAATTGTTTCTAAGGTTACATATTGGAAGAAAATCTGTGAAGTCTAGGAGGTGTTGGTTTTGGAGTTTGAATTGGATAATCCTACTTGTGATATTGGGAATTTTCTCTTGTCTTTTATTCAGATGCGTTCAGTTGAGTTTTTTTAGGGTTAATGGAAGGCACTATCAAAGGAAAGAGTTAGGTTGCACTTTGAATTTTGGATTAATGTCGTGGATTCATGCATTTCCTAGTAGCCTGAGTTCTGAGTTGGTGTTTCGTGAATCAAGAGGGAATCTATAGATTTGTCAAACCTAGGGCCCTTTTTTCCTTATTTTTGGAGACCATATGTTTTTTCATTTCCTAGACTTTAGAGGACCAAAGTCCCTTATTGTGGTATTTAATATACTGATCCTCGGGGGTCATTTCTACTATTTCACATGTTTTTACTATTTTCCCCTTTCTGTAGCTTCTTTCTGGCCTTGGTGTGATGCTTCGTTTGTTGGCATGCTTCCAAAGATGTTTGGTTGGGTTTGGTGCAAATTTCTTACTTTGCAGACTTTAAGGTTGAAAGAGTAAACTTTAGTCAACATCTAGATATTGTGGTGGCGGATAAGAATTTTGTCAGTTTCATAACATCTTGAAGGACCATATTTGTCTAGTGTGATGATTGGTTTGGGTTTCAAGGCTTCCATTTGGAGTTGGTATGATTAGGCATTTTAGTTTTAAACTTTTACCTAATGTTTGACTTTGGGAAACTTTCTCGATAAACATGCTCCGAATCCAATTCCATTAGTGTAGTAAGCTTCGAAATGCCAAGTGTGGTATAGAATGACATTTGTTTTAGTTCCCGAGGTTTTCATGTTGAGTTTCTAGATTTTAGCATTTTGTTTGTGTTTCTTTGTTAATTTTTTGAATTTTTTAAAAATTTGATGAAATCTGTTTGCATGGTTGTTTAATTGATTCCGTTGATTTTGAGATATCGTTCAAAGTGGTTTGCACTTCAGGTTTAAGTTTTTTGGGATATAAATGAATTTCCACGGCTTGTTCGATGTTTGGGAACATCAAGACAATTTTCTGGTTTCAGCTGCTGGGTGCACTCGCTTTTGCTGATCCTTGATCGCATAATCAAAAAGCACCAGGGGACAAGAGTCTCTTAAGGTGTTGGCCCCTCTTAGGTGTGAGTTGCTTTAGCCGCTTTTGCGAACATCACTAAGATTAAATCTCATTTGTTTCCCTTTTTTAAAAATTCAATATCTTGAGCGATGAAGCTCTGATTTGATTTATTCGAGAACCATCTTGTTCGTTATTGGAATTGTTGTGGGTTGGACTATTCGAGGTACATTATTCTAGAAAGAGGATGCCCAGCCCTCTTTCTTGCTTTTTTATGGTGTTTCATTGCATTGGTTGTTTTCTCCCTTTTCAAGCATCGAATTGTGTCCCATCTTTTGAAAAATATGTTGCAAAAAGTTCAGGACCTATAAATAGAGTCAAATTGAGATTTTTCGTATGGATCCCTTTTTTTCGTTCAACTATATTTTGGTTCCATCTCCAATTATGGCAATTTTGGTGTCCTAGTTCAATTATTTAAAAGCACGCATGTTTAGCTACGAGATAGGCAACGGTCAACTTGTTCTTTGATTGAGCTTTCTTAGATGATTTTTAGCATTTATTGCAGATGAGTAGGGATTATGTGGGGCAGGTTAGGTTTATCTCCCTTATCCTTATCTTTGATTCCTTCCCGAGTCTTTCTCTATTTATAATTGTTAAATCCTTTGTTTAGTAGTGATTATTTACTTGTCCCTATTATTTAGTACTTTTAATCTCCTTAAATTATTTATGGGTACCTTGTGGGTAGTCGTTGCGGTTACTACCTTTAAATAAGTTTTATTTTATCCTTATATTTTATAGTTTCATTATGAAGTTGTTCTCGGATTGGGTTTTCTCTACTAGTCGAGGACTAGCTGGATCCCATGTTAGTTTTTATACTCTATAAGGAAGATGGTTGATATCTATACTATTTGTGATGGTGAATGTGTTGATTAGACTGTGGTAATGGCATACATTTCATTGATATTTTCATGATCACATGACTCACTATACGACCTAGTATATGCATTTTTTTACTCAACATACTTTGTAGAGTGTAGGGGTTTGCCCCAATTACTTTTTAACCTGATATTTTATAGGGCAGAGGGTTCTACTAAATTTATTATTGTACAAATGGATTTGAGTTTTAGAAGCTCTGGATGGTCTCATATTTTCATATTTAGAGGCATCAGGGATCTATTTACTTTTACAGATTTGAGGCCTCTAGCATGTGCTCATATTTACCTTACTGTTCAAGAAGTTTCCCGACCTTTCTATACTATTATGGTTATGTTTATTATCTCCAGTCACACTAGAAGACTCAAAAGATAAGGATCAAGAAGGTAGACATGGACACTCCTGAGTGCCCCACAAATTCCTTGGACTGTGTGGCCCATTGAAAAGAAGAAAGAGGTGTGCATGGGTCCTAGCTCCCATTATGAGACTAAAGGGTAGGTGTATATATCTTGGCACTATTGTACTACTGTTCTAATTTCATAACTATAATTCATTATGAATTTCGTATCACCAACATCATTGATTGTTGTGCTTACCTTTTACTCATATGGGGGCCCTACAGATTTAGTTTGTTGTACACCTTCTTAGCACATAGGGGCGCAAAAGGTTATTGTTTGATTATTTTCTTGCCTGTGGTAGTATGAAGGGTTGTTCTTTTCTTGAAGTTAGATACTGTCGTAGTTCCCCTTGTTTATTATTTCGTGCAGGTATAGTTTGGGATATACATATTTGCTCTTACTCTAGATCTATGATTGTTTAAGTTAGTATACTTTTGGGCTAGTTTGTCTACCTTAGTAGAGCTTTGTCATGTTTAGATTGATGGGCTATCACATCAATGTTTCTCCTGTAATTCCTTTATCTGCATCATTTACTCTTTGTTCTTTGCATAAATTTGTTTCTTATGTTGATATTCCAGTTGTTCTATTAGTTATATGTGATATATGTTCCTTTCTTACATGTTGTTTATGGTTATTTTGTCTTTGGAGATCTGTCTTCCTATGCCTACTTCGCAGGGTTGGGGTTAATTTGTTCAAACCGAAAAAAACTGACCGAACTTTTTTTTTATTTTGGTTTTGATTCAATCTGTCGGTTTTGATTTTTAATTTTAAAAATTTGGTACTTTGGTTCGATTTTAGGTTTTATTTTATTTATTTTTTAAGTTAACCGAAAAAACATATTTTATTTGATACATTTATAATTTTAAGCAAATCCAATCCAAATGTCAGCCCAATCCAAATGTTAGCCCATTAAAAGGTAAAGAGAAAAGACATAAAGTTACCCCTAAAGTTGTCCCGTATTGCAATAAAGAAACCTTAACTTTGAAGTGTCCTATCACACCATGGAACTATTATATCTTTGTAAATGGGTCATTTTGACCCCATTCGCGTCTGGGTTGTTATCCCGCAAATGGGGCGTGTGGACCCAATCTTTCACTGCCATAACCAGCTATGAAAGTGCCATAGGTCATGATATTCTTTATATTAATTTATTGAATTAATTACATCATCTTCCCCATTGTCTCTTCAGCCCAAATTCAAAAATCCAATACCGTCTTAATCTTACTTCAACTTAGAAGATCAAGTTACTTCATCCATTTGTACTCAATGTTGTTCTTGTCTCATGGTGTTCTTTGTTTCTTTTTTCTTACTTTATCTTCTTCTTTTTTTAAAAAAAGCCATTGATTAGAGAATACTATGAACGCCATCTTTATTTGCCTCATTACCTTATTTAGTAACTGAGAGGTGAATTGATTTTATTAGTGACGTTTTGATGACGAAAATAGTGTTGTAAATGGACGCATCATGAAGACTACATTGAAGGTTACTAGGGTCTGCTGAAGTTGGAGGATTTACAACAAGAACAAAGGATTTGTAGTAATGAGATTTAAAAAGAACAGAGGGGAAAAAATGAAAATTAAATTTGATAAAAATAAAAATAATAAACTGCAAATGAAGATAAAAATTAAAAATTAATTAAAAGCTAAAAGAACTTAATACGTGTCAAACACACTATTGGGCTGATTTGCACCACTTTGTTGCAACGGGATTGGGAAAAATGAGAGATTTATCACACTCTTTACATTTGTGCCATGCGGGAAATAGGGACACTCACAAAGTAAGGTTGTATTTTTTAAAATTCGAGACAATTTCAGTGGTAACTTTATGTCTTTTCTCAAAGGTAAAATAAAAGGGTCACCCAATTTCTGAATAGATAAATGCCTAAATTCACAAAGTCTCAACCCATTGCATAAGCTTCTTGCATCTCGACATTTTGAGTTTGATAAGTTTTTTCCATTGCCGACTATTGATGTCTCGAAGCCAGAACCCTCAAATTATCTATTATCAAACAAAGCCTCATAAGGATAATACTCAAACAAAAAAAAAAAAAAACTTAAATAAATCAAACCAAAACTATAAAAACCGAACTAAATTGAATATATTTCAGTTCGGTTTTGATTAGAATTTTTATCAAACTTCAAACCAAAAGACCGAACTGAATTTCGCAAACTGAACTGAACTAATCAAATGCCCAGCCCTGCTACTGAGTGCTACTTGTTTGTACTAATACTACACTTCTATACCTTACAAATCAAAGTACGGGTTCTAGTCGTTGATATATGTCTCCTGCGGAGCAGCTCTTGGATTCAAAAATTTAGCTGAGCTCTTCACATTCAGAGTTGTCTCACTCTCCCTCTATTTTGGACTAGGACTAGTCTTTAATTTTGATACTGAGGTAGTTTTGTATTATTTTATCATTATTGTACTCTTGTTTTGAATAGTTTCTCAAGTACCGCTTGATACAAATTCTTGGGTTAGATTTTGTACAAATTTGATTCTCTCTTTTCCTTTTCCTTCTTAGTATTATTTTTTTATTCGGGCGCGTATTCCCCTTGTTTTAGTTCCCAGGATATGTGTTAAGGTACTACTTGTGGACGTAGTAATAGCCACACAACTCTGAGAATCTTAGGGCGTGACATTAATAAATAATAATTTATGTACTTAATCACATATTTAAAAAAAAAATATTTGGTAAGCACATTCATATAAATTTAGTGATGTTTTACCATGGTATTATTTTAATAATATAAGTTATTTGTAGGTATATATGGAAATCTATCTAAGAAAAATAAGTCGGAAAATTTCTTTAAATATCTCCACTTATGATTTATGAATTATTCAGTTATTCTAGCAAACGTTGGACCCTTTTTATTACTTCAAACTTTTAGGAAAAATTTTCATAAATCGATTGAATCTATGGTCAAATATATCTTTAGAAATATTTCCTTTTTAAAAAAAATTGATTCAAAATATAAGAAAACTCTCCATTCACAAATTTAAGCACTATTAAGCCCTTCTCAACAAACTGTTGGGACCCGTTTTAAACAGTTGAGAACTTTTTAAGGAAAATTTTCAAAATATATGGTAAAATATATAGTTGAAAGTGTTTTCTTCTTTAAAATCTAATTCAAACAACATATGAACCTCTATAAAAATTTTATGCATCCTTAAATCCTATATAATCCTAAATTTTGGCTCCTCGCAATGAACTACTTCTACTTCCTTTTCCCCATTATGACGTATTGCACAAGAAAGAAAAATAGAACTCTTGCTTACAATTACCAACGATAGTATAATCACAAATTGAACTCTCATGTTCTTGTTGAGGAAAAACATTTATTTTTTATGCATCGCATATGAAAAATGAGTCGAAAATTTCGACACAATATATATATTGCCAAATAACGACAAGCCTTGTTATGTAGCACAAGTACTTCATCTTCCCCTTATTGAATTACAGTGTTTCTTTTTGGTTACTCTGTCGCGCCTCAATATGAATCTAGGCTTGTTGATGAAGCGTGTAGGAGTCGTGGTTTCTTTCTTGTAGTGAACCACAGAGTTGATGCCAATCTCATCTCCAATGTTCATCGTTACATGGATACATTGTTTTGCATGCCTCTCTTTGAGAAAACAAAAAGCTCAAAGGAAAATATATGTGCATTGTGGCAATGCCAGCAGCTTTACTAGAAGGTTTTCTGCGAAGTTTCCTTTGAAAGAAACTCTCTTTACGATACTCTGCGAAAGAAGACTCATCGAACATAGTTGAAGAGTATTTCCAAAGTTTATTGGGTGAAAGTTTTAACGATCTCGGGTATGGAAAATTTTCTATGTAAGTACTCTCTTTCAATTTGTTTGTCGTACTTTTCCTTTTGGTATGTTTCAAAAGCATATTTTTCCTTTTTTGGCAAGACAAATTTAAGACCACTAAATTAAATGATATTCTTGTACATTCTACTTATGTTTTGTCTAAAACTATTGTATTCAAAAGTCTTTTTTTACTTTCTTAAACTTCATGTCAAATCAAAATCAGAAAAAAACAAATTGAAACAAAAGAGTATATTATTTTTTCTATTTGTTTTGTTTTAAATGAATAACTTTTTTAACTTTAATTACACAAGAATTTTTTATCATAATCTTCCAATTCCTGAGTTACCACTTTCTCTTAGGATCATGGAACTCTTAGGGATGATCGTAAGTGTACACAAAAACAACTTAATGCGTTTTCAACACAATAATCATAAGAGACTCAACTACTTATCACCACGTGGCACAAACAAAGGAGCTACGTTTCAAAATCAAGGTCTTCACAACGATCAAACCCCATTAAACTTTCTCCATCAAGATTGCATTATTGGACTTCAGGTTTTTGTGGACAACAAATGGTATTCCATCCATCAAAATTTTAATAGATATGTGGTTAACATTGGGAACACGTTTATGGTATGAAAATTTACACACTAGATATATAATAATCTAATGTATTATTTATAACATGCAAATAATGTAAACAGACTCAATTAGACAAACAATACATTTATAGGTGAAAAATAGTATAAGATATTTCCACGTGATGAGAAATGATATATATCATTAATTATTACTCGTACAACATGAATATAACATATTTGGTGTTTGGTGTATTGGAGGTGCTATCAAATGGTAGATACAAGAGTTGTTTGCTTAAAGTAGTGGTTAACAACTAGACTCCTACAAAATAACTTGCTTTCTCTCTTTATCCTCACAAAGATATGGTGGTGAATCCACCAACTGAATTGGTGGACTACAAAAAACCTCAACTATATCCTTATTTCACATGGCCTTCTCTCCTTGAGATTACTCAAAAGCATCATAGAGCTGATATGAACACTATTCAAGCTTTCACGATGTAACTTCAAGACAATAATCCAGAAGTTTAAGAGTTATACATATGAGGTTTAATATGGAAGTCCTTGAAATCTTTTTTTATATCTGTTGAATCTTTTATTTAGAACTACATATATTTTTGCTACAATAGTTCTATTAAGTTAGAGACCTAGTATTTTGGAGTTGATTTCTATTTCAGTTTTGTTTTTAGTGTGTAAATACTTGTGTTTTGTTAGTCAATAATATAACGTTTTGTACTACAATAAAAATTTATCATTCATGTTTTCTTCCATTCTTATCTCCGTGCATTTCTTTTCTTTCAAAAATTGATAGTTCTAATTTAGAGCTGTTTTCTGAAGGTACATGTGAGTATAGATGGATTTACAAAATAGGTTTTTACGAATGACTCATGTGCTTTTGGTGATAAAATTACCAATTCTGATTTATGATAATGGAAACTTACTAGGAGGTCCTTAAAAAATGTGTGGAAGAGGAAATTAATACTCTTCAAAATATTCCCACCAAAGTGCAAATCACGAATCACATGGTAAAGAAAAAACATGAATTCCCGGCTAAAGAAACTATGTTTTTGTCTCAACTCATTATTTTCAAGAGAATTATGTTTCTCATATAACCAAATGAAATTTGAAATTATCTAAAGAAAGAATATGTTGGATCCTGGAGGTGAAGGAATTCCAGTTATAAAGAATGAAAGACTCCAAGAAAATCAAAGAATGCTCTGATAGATTCTTTTGCTTTTTTAAAAAGGTAAAATTTCTAGGCACTGAATCCGAAAAGGTAATAAATAAATATAAGCAGAAGCAACAAAATGTTGGTTCAATGAATAATTTGTCTTTAGAAAAAAATTCCAGAAAGACATTCTTTGGATGTGATATTACAAACTCCCATAATTAAGAAGAAATAGAGTTAATGCCAGAATTATAATACACAACTTCCACTCCACATATTATAAAAGAGAGATGTGATAGCGACTGTAAGAAATAAAAGAAATCAAGGGTTTCCAAGTCTGTGGGAAAAGGTAGATGTAAGAAGAGAGAGCGAGTCAGACAAGATCTAGGTTGCATTGTGTCTGTATATAGTGCAGAAGTGGAATATTCTTTAAGATGAGGAACATAAGAGAGAAAGATGTACATTGTGATGAAGGTAACATTGGAGGGACTTCTTTATAAAATAATAGATCATAAATATAAATACAAATAGTCAAAGGTTGATTCATTGAAAAATTCACTTTAGTAAATATTCCATAATACCATTCCTTGAATGTGATATTAAAGACTACCTTAAGAGGACATAGAGTTAATGCAAGAATCTTGAGACTCAACCTTCCCATGATATTATAGAAATGGCATGTGATAATAGTTGTAATAAAAAAAAACCAAGGGTCTCAAAGTCAGTGGGGAAATACTGAAACATAAGGAAAGCTAGTGACGGGTTATTATAAGAAATATTATCTATGAACAAGTTAACAATGATTATCGATGAAGTTCATAGCTAATTTAAAGATTTTTTTGTGTCTTAGGAGGAGAATTTTGATAGGGAGGACCCTGCAAGAATCGATTGTGGCCATATATGTTGTTCATCTTGTATTCAAACATGATTAGAACCAAACTTTGAACATCTTTGTATGAAAACAAAGTTTAAGAACATTTTCACAAATAGAAAATTAAAACTAGTAGCAAAACTAGAATCAGAAACAGAAAACACAAATATACGAATATATTTTTCTTAAGAAAAATTGTTGTAATATGTATCTAAAGATCTTATTGATTCCAACCCAAACTTTGCAGAAACACGAAGTTACCAAGTTAATGAAACCAATGAAGAACAAAAAAGAATAGAAGAATAAATTAATTCACAAATCTAAAGTTGTAAAACACGTACAGAATCTGAAAAAAATTTAATGGAAAAAAATCAAGTCATGAATTCACGTATCCCTAAGAAAATCTTCCCCTCTAGTATCGAGGTTTGATTTGGAATATGACCTCCCAGGGTAAAATGATATCAATCACCAAAGTAATAGATACCAGAACACTCGGTGTACAGCGAACCACTCAACGTCGTACATACAACTTAGAATTATAGATTTAGTAGTTGAAGAAGAAGTCCATTAAATTTCTATGTAAAATGAGAGGAAAATCACTCAATTTATAGAAAACAAAGGATAGTGCGAAAAGGTTCGTATTGTGCCTTACTGGAAAGGTCACAAAACTTTGGAAAAGTCACAATCTTTCATTAAAGGTCGTCACCTTATAAAGTTCACAAATTTCCATAAAAGTCACAACTTTTCATTAAAAGTCGCAACTTTGCAGAAAAAGTCGCAAACGGTTTCTAAAAGTCAACAACTTCGATAAAATGTCACAACATTCATAAAAGTCACAACTCTTCATAAAAGTCAGTCGCAATCTTCATTTTCCATTCAACACCCTTTTTAAAATACAAACAATCCCGAATGAATGGGGAACCGAATCGAAGACAAAGAGAAAACGGCAAGTATGTGAACTTTATAAGAAAAACAAATAATTGCATCTGCTAAAGTAGGTTTCCCCTGACTTTCCGTATGTGAAACATATGTCGGATTAATCGATCATAGGTAGATGCGATATATTAAACCGTCGACAACTTTGGTTGTATACCTAGACAACCATATGTCACACATTAACCCTTTACCATTTATCGTTTACGGTTGTGTCGTTTTAGCTCATGAACACTCATGGTTTAATGAGGTGTACAGAGATGGGGTTTTGACAATCATCTCTTTGAAGCGGCTTACACTTCACACTCGAATAGGTGCTTTCTAACCTGGTGCGCGTTAGATACATATTTGTTAAACTCTGCCAAAATAGCAATAATTAAAACCATTAAGATTGATTAATCAGTAACAAGTCTTAATTGGTTGTATCATTGTCCATGGAATTATTGTCGTCACCATGGAGAATAGATTGAGTTATTGGACATGCTGACACATCAGTCACAAACTTTGGTTTCTCCTTGGGGGGGGGGGGAAAAATGTTTCTTTAGCGCGTGGGATCCCAGTTGCTAAGGATAGAGTTACCGCCATGATGGGATTGTCCAAGTAGTAAATTCTTCCCTTAGATGATTCTTTTAATTTCTCTGTCGTAGGCCTTTTTTTGTAAGTGGATCCGACACATTATCCTTTGACTTTATATAGTCAATTCTGATATTCCGCTAGTTAGAGAGTAGTTTTCTAACAGTAGCAGGTCTATGTTGTTATATGACGGGTTCTATATAAGTTCATGCCCATGACCTACCTATTGCATCTCTACTGTTGAAAGTGTATGCATACTAATGTCAATGGTTTGGCGCCAAAATAGGAAACCTATTAAGGAAATTCCAGAGTCTTTTAACTATCACCGGAACGTATTCTAGAGCAACCGCGCAAAGATCATTGTAGAGTAGCAAACAAGTCTCTTTTGAAATATTTCTACGAGACTGCTCTTCTACAATAGAAATACATATTCAATCGTCAATTTTACTTCATTCTTACGATGATTCAATTTGAATCAACCTAGATCTTTCAATATGTTTGACATTGTTATAATGAAAGATATAGTTTTAATATTTTTTAAATACTTCAAAACTCTATTTTAATTGTCATTAATTAATTTTATTGGGAACACTTATGAAACGCGACTCAAGTTAAAATAAACAAGGCTATATCGTGATAGCAACACACTAGAGGATATACATAATGGTTACCAAAAATCTAGCATCACATCCAATATGAGGTTCACTTTTGTTTTAAATCTTTTGAAATGCAAAGCTCACATTATTGGACATTGCACATTGACATTCAAATATTTGAACTAGTTAAGTACCTGTTCAATGCAATGAGACGAATGAAATGCTACCCTATGGAGTTCTACGACTTCTAATCTAAGATCGCATAGCAACTACCACTTAAATTCATTCCACTTGCGTTAGCAACATTTAGTAGCATTTATGTCATTAGTGTCTCTATTGATGATCAACATATCAGCGAATATACAAAACAAAAAAATGACCTTTGATTTAATGTAACACATTTATCACTTCCATCATTCTTCAATCATTGGCAGACCATAGTTTGATTGAATTAGGTTATTGTTTTGTGCTTCCATAATGAGACTAACGCAAGTTTCACATTACACTTTCTTTTATACCAGTACCACAAAACAACTCAGTTGTTCCAGGTAGAAAATGTTCTTCCTCCAATTTCTAGATTTAAGAAAGTTCTTTTCACATTAATGTGATGAATTTGGAGGTATATACCACAGTATAATTTTTTTGCATCCAAATGGATGTGTAATTATAATTACTAACGAGTTAGTATATATCGACAGATCAAATCTTATTTTTTTTCCTAAATCCTGTGACACAAAGTGTGCTTTATATTTTCAATAGTTCCATCAACTATGATTTTTTCCTTCTAAAGATTCATTTTTGAACCTAAACTTTAAGAAGATCAATTACTTTCAATATTGTGTATTGACATAATATTTCCAAAGGATGTGAGTCTTACAGAAGGACACAGAAAAAATTACCAATAATAATATTCGAAGGAAGTAAATGTCCTTGAACATTTTATAAGCCTCGAAATCCTATTAAGTAATTATCCTTTTCAGTTTCTTAGGACCTGTTAGACCCTTCTCTAGACTTGTTCATGTCTAATTTTACAGTCCACGTCAGAGTCCTATTTTAATTATTTTATGGAATAGGTTATCCTAGAACTTTTGAATAGATACCCCAACACTTGAAATATTTCAAGGGGATTTCCTTTCTTTCCATTTCGCATATTATGGAAAAGATGGTACTTATGATCAAACAAATCTCTCTTCTAAAGAACAAACTTTTGGGTTGATCCCTTTTGCAGTAAGAATATGTTCCTCCACCAACAGTTTTTGTTGTAACCCGAACATATAAAAATGCATCAATCATTCTTTCGACGTATTCGATTTTCAATAGATGAGGTGAATATGGCAGTAGTTTGCATATTTCACTTCCAAAATATTTCTGCCACAATGAAATTTAACACTCCAATTCAATCACTTCTTATATATTTTGTCAAACTGATTTTTTTCAACTCGATATTACATGTCTCGACATTTCTATTGCTTTATCCTTTACCATTTAGCAAATAGACATAGTCATTTCTAATTGCAATTCTCAATAAAAGTAAAAATACTTTTTTCCACCATTAGATAGTGATAAATTCATATCACAAAATGTCAGTGGAATCAATTCGAGGGATTAGAATTCATTTTTAACAGATTATAAGAATGCTAACATACTTAGATTCCACAAAAAATTGACATTATAATTTATTGCAATCAAAGTTAGGACAAAAATCTAAGTTGATCAGTTTTCCTTACAGGATTTGTAATTTGACATGCCCAAAGATGTTCATGTCACAAAAATGCTCGAGCAAGTAGAACAAATAAGAATATTGAGTCTCGAAAAGCTCTCCGCGAGATAGCTTTTCCTCCTCATATTTTGTTCCTATTTCTTACAATTTTGTGTGATACAAAACATTGTTTAAAACCGTCAAAGGTCCTTTTCAGAAGGTATTTCCATTACTTCAATATGATTGTGTCTAGAACCTTACCCATAGGAACAAAGGTCATCATCGGATTTCAAAAAGACATATAGTCAAAATGTTATTTTTTTCAAAAGCATAACAAATTACATTCACCAATGTTCGTCTATGCAAATTCTTATTATTGATAAGAACATTATTTTTATGAAAAATGCAGCCAGTGATTATGTTTTTTTAATAAAAGACATAATTATTTGAAACAACTATCTATTGAAATTTAGAATGATTGCATGACTAGTCACATATATACTAGTAATAGAGGAGTGTAGCAAACTCAACAACCACAATATCAAATTACTCCAAGAAATTTGTGGGTATAACATAATACAAAAGTATCATGAATTCATATCTTTTGTTCCAAAGTTAAATTAGACACCAAGTCTAATCATAAGTAAATAACCCCCACATTTCAAATGTAATCTCAAAAATATTTTCAAGTATTTGAAAATAGTTTTACACATATTTAATGTGGAAAACATTTATCTCTACGAAGAATTATAATTGCTGACCAATCTCTTTGACAAGGTTTACACAATTGTCACAAAGCTCATCCATAGAGACACAAAATCACAAAGTCTAAGTTACTGGTAGATTTTTCTCTATCATAAATAGACATGCCAACTTAGTATTTTAAAAGATTAAACAATAAGGGACAAAAAAAAGATTGTACAATATATTCTAGGTACATTAAAGTTTATAGAAAATCAAAGTATACACTGACTTATTAGTGAAGTTTTGATATTCTTCAAAACCAACTGAAATCGTCCAATTTACACGAGTATAAAACCACAAAAGTTTTAGTATAAAAAATCACAACACTAACATTTCTCATGGAGTACAAAAAACTACAAAAAAAAAATCTCCCAAACAGAATACACATATGCTTTATCACATAGAAATGTTTTTTTATCAATAGTCTTCCAAACTATACAATTTGACATACTATTTATCAACACAATATGGCATCTCTATTTTTGCAAAACTAAAGAATTAAAAGCAAAAATTGCGAAAGTAAATTCATCCACAACATATGGCTTGCCAAATATTTTTCAAAGATACATAATAAAAAAATAAAAAATCAAAGATGATTAATCGTATAAACTATATTCCTCCTTAGAGAATTAAAAGAATTAAGACGGTTACCTGTAAACTTTAAATGGAATACCATAAAAAAAAATGGTTACATTCTCACTTCGCCTTTGCTAAACAAAGCAACGAATATTATGGAGAAGTAATGCAGTATATTTACTTCCATTATCGATTCTCTCAATCACTAGAATACAAAAGCATATTACAAACTAAATAATTCCTTACGATGTGTTGTTAATCTTGATATTCCAAACTATACGTAGACAAAACTTGACACATCCTAATCTTTGTAGAAAACCAAGTTTAAGTTTAAGAACATTTTCACCAACAGAAAATTAAAACTAGTAGCAAAACTAGAATCAGAAACAGAAAAAAAAAATATACAAAATATTTCTTAAAGAAGAATTGTGTTAATTGTATCTAAAGAATCTTACTGGATTCAACACTTTGCAGAAACACGAAGTTACCACGTTTAATGAACCACTGAAAGAACAAAAGACTAGAAGAACTAAATATCACACAATCAAAGTTTGGAAAATTACGTACCAGAATCTGGAAGAATTTAATAGGAAAAAAAAATCAAAGTCCACTGAATTCACAGTGTCCCCTTAAGGAAATTATTCTCCTATAGTATCCGAGGTTTTTGATTTGGAACTATTACCTCCCAGGGTAAAATGATTCAATCACCAGAGTAAGATACCAAAAACGCCGGTTGTCAGGAACCACTCAGCGCAGTAAAAGTACACTTGCAATATTTAGATTTATTAGTTTGAAGAAGACCGTCCATGAAATTCTATGTAAATGAGAGGAAATCCCCCTCTATTTATAGAAAAACAAAGGATAGTGTGAAAAAAGTTCTTATGTGCCTTACGGACAAGGTCACAAAACTTTGGAAAAGTCACAATCTTTCATAAGATCGTCACCTTTAATAAAAGTCAAACTTTCCATAAAAGTCACAACTTTTCATAAAAGTCGCAACTTTTCATAAAAGTCATAACTTTTCATAAAAGTCATACTATTTCATAAAAGTCACAACTCTTCATAAAAGTCAAGTCGCAACTCTTCATTTTCCATTCACACCTTTTTAAAATCCAACAATATATACCATATTGATTGCCCCAAAGAGTGGAACAAGATCTAGAACAGTGGCCCCATCTTCAAGACGAAAGTGCTTGTTATTTTCTATTTTACATTGAGAATTCGTGCATTCCATTGTAACTCCACTATAACTAGTCAACTTTACAGACTCACTGAACTGATTTCGGTGGGATCTTTCTAGACCATGTTATTTTGGCAAAATTCAAGAAAGTTCAGCAAAACTTAGAAAGATGTTAGATATTTTAATTTAGAAAAACTTAGAAAAATAATGGTCTTTTGGTTTTTTCTGTTTAGTAACTTGGATGTTTTTTCTTTCGTTTTCGAAGCTAAACAGAGCTAAGTACTCATGTTGCATGTTTTGGATGGATGATCTACAAAATCTTTGATTTTTGTTGACATCTAATGTAGATTTTGAATACTTTTTTTTATTGTTCTTGATATAATTATTCATATATATTCTTCAGTTTGCAATGTTATTTGCACTGGATTTTTTTTCTATCCTTGTACTATAAATAAATCATGATTGTGTATGTATTTACAACATAAAACATACTTACGGACATGCAAAATTTTATAATACTTCATTTATGATTTGATATAAGCTCTGAATTAATTATCTTAATTTCCAGACTTATGTGCTTTCTATGTAAATACACATGTATGCATATCTATGTCTAAATTCACATAACTTTATGTAAACACGTGCGTGTAAATCGTTATATGTGTATAGTATCTGATAACGATGTATAACTCTCTCTTATTCCAAAATATTTCAAAGTTTTTATTTTCAGATTTCTCTAAGTAAATCTTCTATTCCAAAAATGCCCTTAAATTTTAGGCAAATTTAGTGGAGTATAATGTTAAAACAATATTTCTTTTTCTAAAACTTGAGTATCCTGCTAAGCTATTTTTTCCTATAAAATGTACATAAAGTTATTGTTTTGTTGTCTGAAAAAGTAAATGGTGGAGTGTTACGTTTTGTGGGTCTTTAGAAGTTTCTCATTATAATATGTTCACGGTTGCTTACTAGAAATTGAAAATAAAAATTATAACATCGATGCGTAGACGAATATAAGATTTATGATTTAAACTAGATAAGTTCAACCTTTAAGTCTTTAAGATCCTTAATGTTAATCTCATTGTACATTTGAAACTATATGTTCACAATTAGATAATATATTTGAACTTTTAATAATTTTAGTTCTTTTTCACGTATATTTCTATGTTCACATTGAAAAGGTTAGGTTTAGTTTGACCTATAGAAGATACGTACTATGCCTCCGACAACATATCATTAAAATTATTTATCGTATATTGAAACCTAACATGAAGGTTTAGCTAGTGTCCTCATACAATATCAAAACAAACCATAAGGGAACCTCAATTAGTAGAAACTCGAACGTTATTGGTAATTTTCCCACTAATAAAAATGGCCATCAACATGTGGGCCGGCCAAGTTACTGAATTTTAGAGAATCAGAATTGTAAGCAAAATGAAAAGATAAGATCATTTGAGAATCATCTTCACGGGGACATATCTTAAGATATCTTACTTTGAACTTTATAAAATCCTTGAATTTCTCTTCTCTCCATGTGACACGATTTATATGTATAAAAAATTTGAAGAAGAGGAACTTAAGTGAGACAGATTTGTATAGTTCTATAGTTAAAAGTGTAGAAAAATAATGTACATTATGATGACGGTCACATTGGTGACACTGGTTTATTAAACACTAGATAATAAAGGGTTAGATGCAATGCCCCGAGCCTACACCCTGGGCACCCACTGGCACTCGAGAACTATGATTGGCCCCAAGAATATCGTTGGTCTGCTAAACTCTCTATTGAAGATTTTTAGAATTAATAAAGGAAAACAAATGCAATTTTACTCAACTATCTCAAAATAACTTAGAATGTCTTAGAAAATAAACATTCAACTAGCCAAAGTGGCAACTCAAGTCTTATAACAAAGCACCTGATATGCAAAGACTAAAGAACTATGGTCATGTGTCTATGAAGCCTCTAATACTATGGGTGATTCCGAGACAAGACCCCCGATAATCCTAACAAATGAAATTATAAATCAATAATGAAGGGATCCTCCGTAAAGTAAGGAGGCTCACCAATGACTTGAAAATCTTAACTAGATCAACGAAGTGTTGGATGTTTATCCTAGATACATATATCTTCATCATAAAATGATGTAGGCTAAATGACATAAGTACATTGAATCTACAAGCATGTAAGGAGAATTCTAAAAAAACCATATGCTTGACTGGAATATCTAAGAAATACTTATTTAAGTTTTACTCAACTCATCAATACTTAACTTAATACAGAAATATAAAAAAGAAAATATGCATTTTATATAAAGCATTTAAAGAGTAAGTAGCAACTCAATTTTCATATATAATAATGTAATATAATTTTGTGTGAGTTTCTCTAACTAACAACCATTATATGAGCTATGTGATGATACAGTGTCTTGCCCACACTTTTCGAACTGTCCTATAACTTGTCAGGATATAGAACGCCTAAAATAAGTGGATCCACTATTCTATGCTAAAATCATTGAGGAATCATCTAAAAGTATGAATCTTTCTACCCATGTTGGCTGCATGGTTTAAGGAGACTTGAGTTATTATGAATTTGTCCCCATATAGATGTTCAATACTACTTCAAAAATATACTCATCTCATATGTTTAAAAATGTAACTCTTTCTCAGTGGTTTGAGAATATTACTCAAAAACTTATTATCTTAAAAGAGATGAAATCAAAACTACTCATGAAAACTCATTTAGAAATCAGTGCTTCGTCTCATCTTAAATGTAAAAACATTTACTCCTTGGGAATACATAGTCCTCACATAACATTTTAAATAAAATGAAATCGACTGTACTTTTTATCAATATCAATGCTTAAGTCTTAAAACAAGTTTAAAAGATTTGTAAAAGACTTCTGAAAATTTTCTCGAAGAATAATCGAGACTTGACTCTCAACTCTAACTTGAATTTGATTTATGAAACCAAGGTTTTGATTTGTGATAGGAATGATTTTGTGATGCTTAGGAGTGTTTTTATATAGTTAAGCATCAGAAAAGATAAAGAAATCACTGTCAAGAACCGAATTCGGGATGCGGAGATGCATTTTAATATTTGGTTGAAAAGTAAATTTTGAGCCAAAGGGATTCTAAACGTCTCCACAATGCGTGGAGAAAATTTTCCTTTTATGAGGAACAGGTCCGCGTCTACCCAGATTCTGCCAGATTTTGTTCTTCTTCATTTTCTAACCCCGATTTGCCTTTTCTCAAGCCTTTTTATATTCAGATACCCACTACATGTAAGCAAAAATGTACTCCTCAAAGAATCTATAATCGACATGATTCCATCAAGAACTCAACAATCCCATCAAATTCCAAGAACGAAAGCAAAATTCAAGAAGACAATTCAAGATCTTCAAACTTTCAACTCTCTAGAACAAATTTCTCTGAAGTAAACATTATTGGTGTGTGAGAACGAACTCAATACTATGAAAATATCATAACTGTTTATGGAACTTGGCGAAACCACTTAAATTCCGCAAGAAACCTTCAAGAAAGCCTCCTCTTTTCTTCTCTTTTTCTTCTATCAAAGCCCTAGCATAATTTCTAATTGTGTATACTTAAATAACCAATTATTGACCCCAAATAAATTACTAAAAAAAGAAATAAATTTATTTGGTAATTAAAAGACCAAAATACCACTCTACAATTTGGTTGACTTTTCTTATCCAGACAGTCCAACTTCAAATAGGCATATCTCATTCATACGAACTCGAAAATTAGCAAATTCGGTGGCTTTGGAAAGATATGTTAAATAAATTTCATTTTATACCTTTTATAATAACTAACTCATCCTGTAACAGGGGTTATGGTCATTAAAGTTAACCCAATACTCATACTTGCCAAATTTCAGATTTTGTTATTGTTTCCAAAAATGATTCTTTCTAATTTCAAGTTTTTCAAATAGCGGGGTGTTACAATATCTCCCCCTTAGGAACATTTGACCTTGAATTAGATTACTCTTAGTAGGATAAGGTGCAACATCTAACATCCAGATCAAACACCCTATAAGAAAAATGTAAACACAAAGAGTCAACTTAAACTAAATACCAAGAAAAGAATTAGTACCTTAATTTAAAATTTCTCTAAAATGGAAGGGATGTGGGTACCTATTATTCATGTCCTCCTCATCTTGCCACGTAGCTTCCTCAACAAACTGATTTCTCCATACAACTTTGATTGATGCTACTTCCTTGGTCTTCGATTTGTGAACTTAACGATTAAGGATCTAAATAGGAATCTCCTATTAATATAAGTTATCCTTAATACCAATATCTTTAGTAGGTATGACAAGTGATGGATCACCCATGCGCTTCTTCAAATATGAAATACCAAAAGTACCGGCGGTAACTCATGTGGTAGCTCCAACTCATAATACGCATTACCGATCCTCTTGGATATTATGTAAGGACCAATATACCGAGAACTGAGTTTCCCTTCTTACCAAATCTCATAACACCCTTCATGGTTGAAACATTTAAGTATACCAAATCATGTACTTCAAACTCTAAGTCCCTTCTCCTAACATCAGTATAGGATCTTTTACGACTCTACGTTATTTTCAACCTTTATTGAATAACTCTTACATTATCCATAGCTTGATGAATTAATTATGGCCCTATAAATACAACTTCACTAGCCTCAAACCATCCAATAGGAGAACTGCATCTTCTCACATAAAGAGCTTCATATGGAGCTTATTAGATGCTAGAGTGGTAGCTATCATTATAGGTAAACACAATAAGAGGTTTATTTATCTATTTTTTGTGCATATAAATAATCAAAAAAATGATCACCCCAGTCTAGAATCCTCTCAAAAGATTGAAACCTTGCCCTCCAAAAATACTCTCTCTAGAAACCACCATTATTGGTTAAACTCAAGAACAGATTCAAGATGGGTTTTCTATGGATGAATCATCAAGTTTTAGATATTTTAACTAGACAAAGGTATTTCAATCCTTCATCTTCAAGTAACCTATCACTTGGAGAGTTCTTCTCAATGCTTTTCAAAGAAATCTTATGATCAAGTTTCCCAACTTCCATTCTAGCAATGTGTTTTTTCTGAAAATTTTTTTAATGACTAAATCATGATTAATTGAAGTTAATACGGTGATTTGAACGTTTTTTCACTCCAACTACATCATGAACCCATGTTCCTTCCAAAATTGGGTTAGCTCTTGCATAGGCTTTGTGATTATGGCTTGTTCTTGATTAAATAGTGATTCTCTTACGTTTAATTTTTTGTGTTTATTGTTATTTATGTTAATTGATGGTGAATTCATTATTATAAGTACATGATTATAAATATATGAATATTTGAACATGAATAGCCTATGTTTGTGTGTTATCTTGAAGTCGATTGTGGAATCATTTTTGTAAGGTTGTGATTATGTATGAACTGTTGTAACACTGTTTTAGGGTGACATAATTGATGAATTTTGTAGGTATAAATCCTTAATGAACAGTCTAATAAAGTCTTTCATTAATTGATCTAGATTTCAATAGGCTATGAAGTTAAAAAGTTAAGTGTGTGATGGATCTTGAGTTGTTGTTATATCAAGCATGGCTTCTTCTTTCTTACCTACAAAATTAGATAATTCCTAATGAGTGTATTGTTTATAAAATATGAATTATGATTAGAGACTTAGAGAGTTCATTGTATTTGTAAAGTCTTCTATACTCTACCAAATCGATAAGCCTAAATGCCTATGGTTTAACCTTAATCTTGAAGGCATGTAATTATGATTTCAATATGGTTAATGTAGGTTAAGCTACTGCCTTAGACTCATAATATGTATGAAATATGATCTAAATCAATGCAAGGGAAATTAGCTAATGAACTATGTTATTGTACTTTCCTAGTATGTTGATGTGTTGTATTATGATATAGTATATTCTTGTATCAACTCATACATGGTGTCTTATATGTTTGAAGAACATTAAGATACTACCATATGTGTGTTTTATTGATTAATAAGGTGTGGTGTGTTCATGGATTACTGATGATCAAGGGTGACGAAATGGTAAGAATGATTTATCTCTCTCTTCTACTCTCTCTATTTCTTTAAAGTAATGTTGATGATGCATGTGTTAGGCATTGTGTGGTATGGTCCCACTTATGTGGTGCGAGGTGCACTTCTATTGTATTATAATGTGTTGACCATGGCATTGAAGTAAATTGGATTGAATATATGATTTAGCGATTAGAATTATCATCTTAACGATATAACTATGTGCTATATTTCCCTATATTGTTGTGATCTAGGTGTGTGGCTATTGATGAGCATGCTGTATATTAATGTGAGGCGTATTCGTATAGGTTCTTTCATTGATGTGTTAAAAGGTTAGTCGCCTACCCATGTACCCTTTTTCCGGAAGGATCAGAAAAAAAATGGGTCAGGATCTCCTACGGGGACTGATTTGAGATCCAAAACCAAAAATAGTGGTATTTGCTAGCAAAAAACAGAATGAGTCGTCACTCAATATGATGCGATCCGAAAATCTGATCAACAGCCAATATAGTACCTATGGGTACATAGAAAGTATTGAATCGATTTTTAATTGAATAGATCCGATCGCCAACTTTGAATATGGGAATTCAAAGGATCAAATTGTAAAGGATACTCTGAACCATCATAGAACCGATAATGAAATATACGATCAACCAATATTTATCAGAATTTGAAAAAAGCGTCAGAAGAAATGGTTTCGTCACTATTTTGATTTTCGAACCGAGAGATCATGAATCGGATCCTGAGGCATATAGATACCAAATAGTCCAATGGCGCCAGAGTTTCTGGAACATTTGGAACAGTCCGTTTCGAAGCAGAAGAGTCGTTTCAAGTAGTGTTCGAGCGACTTACGTAGTTATCAATATTCCGATATTGGTCTGGGTTATGACAAAATAAGCGTTGTCTAGTCACTTCGTTCTTTTTGTCCAGTCACTTCTTTTTTTGCCCAAGTTGTTTTATTTTCTCTAACTCACTTCCTTTTTTTGTGTGAGTCTTCAGGAAATATCCCACATCATAGGGCTGCAGATCTTAACATGCTATGAAGAATTGAAAGTTCCGATGATCAACTCTTGCCTAATTGTGTTAGACATTCAAAGGTCTTCAAATTGTTCATTTGAACAAAATGAAACCATTCTTATGGACGATCATGATATTTCGGAAAAAACTTCAGAAATTCTTGATCATAGAGGAACAATATGACACCATTTTTGTTCAATAGATACACAAAGTGGATGATTGCACTCATTCCCATACTAGAATAATCCGCAGGAATATCCTTTGATAACGCGATTCCTATTCTCAATGGATATTCACATCTAGACACTTGGCGGCATCCTAAAACATTTCATAGAAGTTCATTGATACTCTTCCTCTTTATAAGAAAATTTGACTTCGATTTCTTGAATAATAACACATAACTTTATGTTCATTGGAAAACACAAGATCACAACATTTCTGTGGATAAAGGCAGTATAAATAATTCAGGATTTTACGTATGGACATTTCCCAATATATTGTTCATTCGCAAAAAAAGTGTTTTGCTTGTCGCGTAGTTTTCTTGGGGGGGGGGGGGGGCAGATCTACTTGTGGGAGGGGGGGGCGGTAAGGGGGTTCGGTGGGGGGTGTTGGGGGGGGGGGGGGGGTCGTATGGGGTTTTTTTTTTTTTTTTTTTTTTTTCTGGGGGAGAGGTTTGAGGGGGGGGTTCCTGGGGGCGGTTTTGGTGCGACCGGGGGGGTTTGGCGGGGGCTTCCTTCTGGTCCTTGTTCCGCCGTGGCGCAGGGGGGGGGGGGGGGGGGGGGGGTTGGGGTTCCCTTTTTTGGGGCCTTCCGCGTCCCCTCTGGGCGTTGGGGGGTGGTAAAAAAAACATGCTTCTTGGGGGGACGAGATACTATTTTCACCAATAGGTCAAGGTATAATCATATTCATACCTAACGATTTTACACAAAGTGGTGAAGAAAACATAGTAACTTCGTACAAATTTTACATTTTCCAAGTCGATCCGTAAACCATTCGTTCGCTAGCAGCTATTACTCAGATGGCAGACATTTTGGGAAACCTCTACAGAGGGAAAAAAATAGCAATTTTGAAAATAACGTATTGTCAACCCCTCTTTCAGATAGGCAATCCTATCGATTCGACGGCAAGAACTTGCATCAGTATCTCAATTTCATTTCAAAAATGGGTTGGATCAAACTCCATGTTCTGAGAAAAATTCTTTATCCTCCGAAAGAGGTCACCAAAATGGATTTTGTCTAGAAATGCGTTGAGAAAGGGCAGAAGATTAGAACCTTCAAGGAGACTAGTGTTCTTTGCAACACTCTCTCCAAAAAGGAACTATCAAACACATATATGCCATTTGGTCTTACTTCCGAAGGGTACCAAATATCTAAATTTGATATTTTAGATACTTTCGACTTATGGCCAATGATAAGGTAGCCGTCAAAAATTGATCCATTGTTCCTGATATTTATGCATGGATCAGGTATATTCATGGCGAATTTTCACGAAAAAATTGTTTGGTCTTCACAATGGAGTCTGATAAGTGAGTTCTCGAGTAGTGTTGACATAAATATTCTTCTGTCCCGAAGAAAGATTCATCGAAATAATTGAGTCACCTGATATCGGAACCATCATGAATCGACCAAATGCTGGGCACGTTCCTCGATTCAATCCTTTTCCTTCTTCTTGTTGCTTGGATATCTCGTTGTACAATCTTCTCTTTGTTTACCGGGCCTCTAGTTACGTCACAGACAGAGTTCGACAGGGTAACAATATTTGACGATCCATCATCTAGGATGGAGTTGCGAAAAATTTGGATAGGTATCCTACACCTCTGAACCGCATTCTTTCTGGTTAGAAGTATCTTTCTGAGTGCTCTGAACACATTAGGAAGCATTTCGAGGACGAACTCAGAGGGTTCCTGCTCTGGCAGAAACATGCTTGGGCCGCTCTGGGTCAAAATCATACGTTATAAGAAGTAAAGATTGGAATATAATCTCAGCGCGATCATTCGATATCATACCACAAATTCCCATTAATCGAATAATTTTTGAGAAATACGAGACATTAAGTCATACAAAGTAAGGAGATTATTCATGATACGAAAAAAAACGTGAAACGGGGATGAGTGATGAGAAATAGAAAGCCTGGGTGCAAACAGTGATTCACGATGATGAGGAAGAAAGCGAATTCTTGGTCGTTCTGTCCACTTAACCGAAGAAACAAGGCTTGATTCAATTACGATTGAGTCTGGCTCATAGTGATCATTATACAATGACACCTGACTTCCTGGTTATCTCAAATGACTTGAACAACCCGGGAGCCATACATTACTAAGAACTTAGATGACATTCATACAAAGCATCTCATGAGTTATGAGGTCATCCATCCTGTTTCGCAGAAGACGGATATTCCTTGCTCATTATCTCAGAGCATTCAATTATTACACAAAACTTCGTGTGGGGAAAAAGTTTACATTTCCCATCTCCATGGCAAAAACCTTTTCGCTCCGCTTAGCCTTATCTCCCCTCTAGGGTTATTTTCAGTGATCGGTTCACAGAAACTGGACGACCCTATTTGGTCAAATTCACTAGCGACAAATCCTGATCGTTCCTTCAGTACGGTATTTTTTGAACAAGTTCGGGATAAAAAGTCTAAAGGATTTCTTCTTAATGAGATCGATATTGATTATAGTCGACAATCTTGATGATAGTGACAATCTTGACGGCCCCTGTGACGATATCGACGGGACTTGTACAGAGCGATGAAAGTGCTAATGGATGAAGGGGTAACCTGTACGCGTATTGCTGCCGGATACATAGACCGATTTTATACCCCTCAATCGGTAATAGCAAAAGCAATGTCTCCTTGCATAATATGGATTCCCACATTCATGCTCTGGATGTGAATTGAGTCCGAATGACTTATCCCTCGGTCTATGTAGTGAAAACATCTCTCCAGGGATTCGTGAATAGATGGGTTTTCTAATAGGAACGATTCTTGCCTTACTTTGATTCGACTTAATATTCCCCAAAAAGTGGATCCCGCTCTAATAGCTCCGAATAACTTAAATACGTGCATTAATACGAAGGCTCTCTATTCCACAACATGAAAGCACTTTGGCACTCTTTCATATAATGGGGAATTTGCAATTGACAAAATAAAAAAATTTCCATAATAAACGATTCGGGTCCATAACCATGGGTTCCAATGCACGAGACTTTTGAGAACTTAACATGAGGTCCTATCGATTAGTATTACACAGAATGAAATCAATTATAGGACACTCCAAACAATTAGATCCATTTCATATACAAACTTGGGATTTGCCCTGATCCCAGGTAATTCGGTTCAGGATCAGGGGATCCTTTTTATCATGTAGGAAGGGCTGTAGCACAAAATGTACTTCTAGGTAATGCCCCATAGATCCTATATTATCTATATGAAGAAGAAAATCATGCTATACGAAGGGGATTCTTATTTTACAAATGGTACTTCCAGCTTGAACGAGCCATGAAGAGATAACCAAGAGCTTCTTCGGCCCGAACCGAGGAATCCCTTACGATATGATGCAAAAGCGCTCTGTGGTTATCCTTGATCAGAGATTTCTCTATGAAAAAATATGAATCCGGAGTTTGAAGAAGGGGACTGGAGAAGGAGACCTTGACCCGCAGGAGGATTTATTCCAAATACCATAGTTTGGCTAATAAATGGGATTTCCACTATGGTACCAGGTCAGATTCGGGAAGCGGATCATTTATGATCGAAGAGGATGAGTTAAAGAGAATTGGTCGGGGTGCTCTGCAGAGTGAACACACGCGAGTACACGACACGATATAGATCTCAAGACTTTTTCGAATAAACAAGTCATTTGGGACCTACAGATCCACTCTTTTTGATTCAAAGATCAGCCCCCCTGCTCTGTGTTTTCACATCGAGAATTATTGCGCTGAAGATGATGTCAAAGGGGCTTTTACTCCCCCACAAACAGAGCCTCACACCTACATGTCTATAGTAAAACGCTGGTTTATCAAGACTACGTCAAGAATAAAGCACTTCGAATTGTGATGAATCGTAGAGATGCGCTTAGGAACCAATAGGTCATTATCTATGGATCTTTCCGATCTAATACTCTCTCGAGAGTCTCAGTATTTATCAAAATGTAGGCCTATCTAACGGAAAACTATTGGGATCACATGCAATATAGACATTTTGGGTTTCGGGCAACAGAAAAGGATGGGATTTAGCCGAAAACACTATGTATGGATGGTATGAACTGCCTAAACAAGAATTCTTGAACAGCAAACAACCAGTTCAGATATTCACGACCAAGAAGTACTGGATTCTCTTTCGGATAGGCCCTGAAAGGAGAAGGAAGGCTGGAATGCCAATAGGCGTCTATTATATTGAATTTACCCGATAGTCCCCATTTTGGGAACGTCCAGTGCCAAAGTCACTGAATGGGTAAGTCGCCAATCCCTGGACTATGTAATGTACTTTATCTGCTGGGTTACGGGCGGACGATTTTAAAGAGGACTCCCCATTCATTAGATAGAGAAGATCACCAGGATTTCGCGGCCGCCTGCCCGAATTTTTTTCCAATTCCAGAAGAATGCTTCATCAAGAGCAGTCTCCATATTATGCCGTGAAGATTGATCGAACTCCACGCTCTTTGATGAGATTTGGAGTCTCGCGTATCTACATTTCACCACCAAGGCATTTGCAGTGCATTGGTATTCACATGAACCTATGCTTTCTACTCTAGTGTGATTAGGAATATCTGACAAAGGTGGATCGATTGACTCGGCGTCATGTCATATAGGCACGAGTGGGACATCCAATTGCTTCGATTGGGAAGTATCCGGAAGAAGCAATGCCTGATTATATCTCCAAAAAAAGATGACAATTCAAACCAATTCTCGCGGCGGATTCACTCAAAAAGGTGAGAGGTCCCAATAGCGATAGGTACAAAAGAAGGTGACGATTTAGCGTATTCCTTAATCTAAATGGAATGTAACGATGTAGGGATCCATATGTAAAACATAGTAGTCTAATTATTAGGACCCGAATGGCAACCTTCTCATTTATGTAGAATGTATATAACCTATTGCGCTGTTCACGGTATGGAATGAACTTAAAGCATGGAATCGACCGCTCATCAGATTTATAAGTTTCATAAACCTGACATTCCCACTTTGGCCGCAAACAGAATCATACTACAATTCTTTGATTCCGGTTAGTAAGAGGGATCTTGACCTACGAAATAGACCCTAGAAGCTACAAAAAGGCTATCATGAGAACTGCAATAATCGGAGTTCATTGCCCCCATAGTCCTGGCTCCACCTAGTAGCATGGTATCAACCACATACAGATACATACTACAATTCGATGGAATTGTTGATCTTCATAGGGGCTCTTCTCTAATTTCGCACGTGAGGGGTTATTTATGGGTTTCCTCCATTCAATTAATCAACTTGATTATTTTTAGATAACTAGAAGATGAGAAACAACGCTTGTAAGGAGTCCTATTCAAATACCCACGAAATATAGCGCTGCAGCCCATCCACACCAGAATAAATACGCGTTTTCCGAAAAAAACCAAAACAAAACCAACAATGCTAGTGGATGGAGACCGTCCTAGGGATAAGAGACTATCAGGGTAAAAGAGAGCCAAAAAAGGATCTTTGGTGTATAATCCGCATAATCTTCGAATGTCCTTCAGTTCTGGTACGTGAGCCAAATAATACAATGCAAGAAACGTTTCCTAGAATTCATGGAGATATAGAACAGGAATAAAGTTATCATGCTTGACTTTCATCATTGAGTCTCCAACCACATCATTCCAATAATACATCTCCGCTTTGGCCTATGGACGAATATGCAGCATCGTTTTCATGCTTGTTGAGTAAATAGCAATGAGATTTTTAAATATTATTGCTTTAACGAATAGCTCGGGATTTACAGAAAGAAGATGCCATTGTTTGATGAGCAACATAAAAATGAATATCAAAAATCTTCGAGTCGGTGAAAGCGAAGTAGGCTAATTTCGAAGAACAGAAAGACAGCAACCGACTGGGGAGTCGGGCAGAGTCAGCCAGTCGAAAAGAGGATTACTCACATTCTTTATCTCATTCAAAACACCGTGCATGAGAACTTCATCTCACACGGCTCTAAGTGATAAAAGAAAGAAGAACCACTTTTCTTCTTTGCTTGATTACCTTCCTCGGTATGGATAAGACCGAAATCCATTTGGTTCACTAAAAAGGGATCACTAACCTGATCTTAACTTTTTCGAGGAATCCGTTCATCAGTGAGTGTGACATTACTGATTTGTGCATCTATTTGCCCTGGTTTCGTAGGGAGCAAGTCAGAAAGATTGAGAAATATAAACCATCTGATCTTTCATTCAGTTCTCAATATAGCCACGAGATCTCACCTTAGGGTGATCCTTTTGTCGATGGATGCTCTTATTACACTCATAGTCTCTGAACGGATGAGACCCTAATGTAGCATCTACTTCGAGGGAATTCAAAATTTGTATACGTCATTAGTCCGATCATTTGTAAAAACTTACCCTAATAGCCACGAACTTGCATAAGGATCGTTTATCATAAAGAGAGTCGTCGTCCCTGACCCCTGCTCACCTTAATTGTATGTGACACCAAGTAAAAGTTTGTATTAGTTCCGAGTGCGGGATAGCATTTCTTTCCTACAGTCCATGGAGTTTTAAAAATCCAAACATCTCAGAGATAGATAGGAGAGGTAGGACTTTCTCGAGCGAACCGCACTCCTTAGTGTAACGTCAAGAGTCCATAGATGAGAGGGTGGGAAAAGCTGAACCCACATTCTACGGGAAGGAAAGTAGAGCGCAATTGAAATTCCTGGGGGTTAACATTTGGTATTGATACGACCGTTTACTATTGCTTAAAGTCAATCTCTCCCCCGGATGAACCATATCTCCAAGATGAAACCTGAACCAGAATAGAAGAGCTTGCCCCACCCATGCAGTAAAATTTCATAGTAGCCCCTCATTAGACCCGTAAATCCGATACTAGTGCTCCGCGCTCTCCCCGCGGAACTTCGCAGTAGAGAGCACATACATCCTGAACCCACATTCTGGGCGTACTCTAGAACGGCATCGTCTTAGTGAATCCGCTCTCAGTAACGCGGGCGGATCCATACAATACATTTCTCAATACCCCATAGAGTAGACCTGTTCGTATTACGATTATAGAAACTGTCCTTGTTTCTAGACAGTTCCGTGTTACTATTCAATGTAATCTCACGCCGTTAGAGGTACTAACTCTTAGTTTGCAACATCGTATTGTCTAGGAACCTAATGAACGATTTGTCCGTTGTATAATTGTTCTGTTAGGTACAATTTCACTAACCCAGTGCTCCCCTATCAAGGTCGTCTGTCCCTCAGACATAGAACTGCGTTGCCTTGTTTACCTGTTTCTTTCCATCACCGAGTTTAACCCTGTTTAGTTTTTTGTCGTCACAGAGATTGGCCTGATCACTCCTTCCTCACACCTGACTTCCGACGTGATACATGTTCCCTTTTTCCCTCCTCTTTTCCCTTGATCGCTCTTTCGACTTCGCTGTCAGAATTCCGCAGACCCGCACCATCACGAGCCACACAAATGACTCGGCTATGATCATTCTGGAGTCAAATGTGAGTATACTTGCCCATCTGAAGAGACAGCATATGAGACTTTGCTTTCACTACACACAATTTCTCGTAGCATCGAGAATTGATGTTTTCAGTGTCCCGGCTACCCGCTATAGACTTGACATCTTCTCACGTATACTTACGTCTCATCCAAGACTTCACACCCAAACACAATATCACACCCACCAATGGGTCTCTGAACTGTCCCTCTCCAGGGTTCGGTGAGATAGCCCGTAACAGGCCAATATCCAAATGAATGGATCAGTGACATGACGAACCTTGGTACTTTTTATTTACTTTTCCCTCATGGCGGCATGGTCGACTATTGTTTACCATGAGGCGACCTCTCGCGTTTCCTACCGCATTCTAGACACCCCTCAAAGTTTTGTCCCTCCCTTCCCCTTGACACACCCGCCCCAGGCTGTACTCTTAGTTCTGCCCGTCCTCATTCATCGATTTTTCTATGTTCCCCCTGGCACGATTTGTGAGTTTTGCACAATTCGTTTGGCCGGGTGCCCGATTCCAACAAACTCTATAGAACCTCAATTTCCGACTCTTCTCTTTCTTGTCTCTTGCCCACTCTTTTCCGATCGAAGAGGGATAGGATCCTTTTTCATGGATTAATGAAAATGTGACAAAACAACCAAAGCGTCTAGTTTCCTATGACTTCTAGAGTCTCTTCCTTTTTGAGCTTATCTAGGCATATGGCACACTCCCTATTGCCGCCAGCATCCAACTAATTCGGAACTTTTTTTTTTAATTTGGAAAGCCACTAATTGACCCAGACATTTTCCGGACTGCCGCTAATAACCAATCACGAAAGGGCAAGTTTCTTATTCCATTGTGGGGATCTACATTTCAATGGAGGAAATTGATGAGTCTAGCTCTACCCACCATACATGTCTACTTTCCTTATCAGTCATTACTAGCCAGAGGGTTACTCCCACGTATTGCATTGACGTAAAGGATAGTGGACTTGTTTCTCTCTTTTGTTGAATCATTTTTTTAAGCCTCGGATATATAATTTGATAAGTGCCAAATGATTTTTGTGTCCGTGTTTAAGGGAATACCTTGTTTAACCAACATGTTAAAT
Source organism: Solanum habrochaites (assembly GCA_027704765.1). Classification (NCBI taxonomy): domain Eukaryota; kingdom Viridiplantae; phylum Streptophyta; class Magnoliopsida; order Solanales; family Solanaceae; genus Solanum; species Solanum habrochaites. The sequence continues at coordinate 34,019,390 of JAKWJA010002498.1, read as the reverse complement.
AATTCGCTATTTACGTCGATAAATTGGATCGGCATTTGTGCTGTGTTGTTTTCCCCCTGCTTACCCCAGTACCTCGACGTGACATGAGCGTGAACAAGGGGTTTCAAGAATCAGTTTATTTTTATAAGGTCTAAAATCACTGATTTTTGCTTTTTTACCCCATATTGTTATGGGTGGATCTCGAAAGATTTGAAAGACTCCCTCCAAGCCCCCAGTTACATACGACTTTCATCGAACTAGGGATTTACGAAAGATTCATATGGGATCTCATGAAGATCCAGTTATGGAATCTCGTTACTCCCCACTTTAAATTGAGTCATATGTTCCCTCCCTTTCCTGCAGTTCACGAGACTAGGAATTGGCAATCATGCGAGTCTAATTTCCCACACGATTGAGTCCTTGGATTTTTTGAATAGTGTTAAAAATAAGTAGTACCTAGAATTTGCTATTTGACTCGGACTGTTTCTAAAAAAGTCGACCGGTATTTTGAATTGTTGTTGACTCCAGCCCACGCCGCACAAAAGTACAGGGAAAACTATGAAATTATTTCATTTGAACCTGGGACATTAAAGTTCCGAATCGAACCTCTTAGATAGAGATCTTTGTCTCTCAGGGTTAGCATGCTGAATCCCCCTGACCGACAACATTCTTTATCTTGGGTTAGCCATTACACTTAACATGTTTCTCGTCGATTTCACATGGAATCCACAAATGATACAAGTCTGCGAGAGAATCCTACAACACACCATCTGAACGCCCTGTTGGACGATTCCGCTTTAATCCGCAAAGCAATCTAGCCGTGACTTTCGAACAATGAGAGATCTCACCACCTCGTAAATCCATGAATACCCCCCCCTATTACTAAGAATATAGAATCGCCTTCTTGTGAATTATCGGCCAATACCGGGTGCCTATAAGCAGTGATTGTAAAATCCACTGACGCGGTTAGTCGTACTATGGCAAACTTTACGTAAGGTAGCAGTTTTGCTTTGTTCCCGGGTGATAGTGGAAAATGTTGACAGGACACCTAAGTCACCTTTATGTCCAGTATTACAGTAATCGTCACTGAGACTTTTCACCTCATATGGCTCCCTCGTTCAACAAGTCTTTCGAATCATTGGATCCCCCTTTCCCAGCCGTTTTGAGAATTCCCCCCTAGTCTTCCCACTCCGCCCGAAGAGTAAATACGGACCAATTAGTCACCCGGGTATGTTCCAAATTGAACATGTCCATTTTTATTATTCTAAAAGGATATACTATTCCATTTACCCAAACACTATGTGGATCCAATCACCGATAATTAGATATAAGACAGAACAAAAGACCTCTCTATTGATCTCAATCACCCATTGCGCTCCACTTTTTATTCAAGACATTATGGAACCGATCCTTTTCCAACGTTGAATTTGTTCATTTGACAAGATGTTGGTGCTACATTCTTCTTCTTCATACTTTTTATTTAAGCCTGAATACTTTTCCTCTTCTTTTTTTATTATATTCACTTACACTGTGGCACATAGGTTTTGATCCCCCTGTAGAATTTGACCCATTTTTTAACCATTGAACGCAATGGTGAGAACACAACTCAGACTGCAGAATCAGTACCACCATGGTGAAATTTTCGGTTTGTCCCCTATGTACGCTCCTGATCATATACAATACCCGCGTACAGTGTTTGAATCAATAGAGAAAATTTTCTTCTTTATGATCGATATGTATTAAATTCCCAAATCCCTTCCCGCTACCTCACAATGAATGATAAATCTCTAATTTGGATCCCAGCAAAATTGACGGGTTAGTGTGAGCCTATCTAGGCGGTTGCGTTCATGCACTCTTTGAATAGGACATCCGTCCTTTCTGAAAGATCCTGGCTTTCGCTACTTTGGCGGGTCTAAAGATGAATCCTAGATGACCTATGCTTGAAGGGATATCTATCTCATCCGTCAGAGTGCGTAAAGTAAGCCCTGGTCAGCAACGGACACCGGAAAAGTTCAGAAAAAAGATAGTTATTTCTATTATATAGTATGTTCTATTATATTAGGATATATTAGACATTCTATATTAGCTTAGGATCAGTTAGTGATCCCGATTAGTGAGTCCTCCCTCCTCACTTAGTGAGTCCTGAGCTGTACCCATTGAGAGAAGAGGACGGGTTCAAGAATAGCTGAGGTCCAACCATCTTTCCTCAAAATTACAACATGGATTCGTCAATATGTGTAGTTGGCTCTCAGTCGATTTACGAAGTGAATCATCCTTGCCACGGGACGGTCAAATCTGGCCTTACCTAGGAAAGAGCGAAGAGCCCCCACGCTCAAAACCATTCTGTCTCTCCCCCGGTTCTAGTTTTAGGACCATGACTTTCTCATTACTATGGAAACAGTAAGAACATGAAGTAGTACAGAGTTAAGGTTCAGGGTTACCCATTATCCCTTTTTGTAGTGACGATCCCATTCTGTATGTTCGTCCACTTAAGAACAAGCGAACTTTGTACACTTCTCTCGGGGTCTCTAAAAGCCCGCGCGTGGAAGGCACCGGAAACGAATCAAGATACCTCTTGAATGGGAAAAGCCGGCTGCAAGTTCTTTGGACACTCACCGTATGTTCAAATCCACTTTCTGCATAGGTTCGGCAGGTGACAATTGAAAACTGATTTTGCACCCCCAGCTGTATGTTTCATATCATAATAGTGCGAAACAAGACCATGCCCGGCTCCAAGTTGTTTCAAGCCAAATAGTGGCCTTATTAGTTTCTCGACAATTTTCGATTAGGATTGTCTGTTCTATCTCTCGATGGGGCGGGGGGAAGAGGGCCGGACCATAAACTTAGCTCGGTGAGAGCTGTCACCTGACGTGGTTGCGAGTCATGAGTTCGAGCCTGCATCAATCCCTAATCACAATGTGAGCGTCTTCTAGTGGACCCTTGTCCCCGCGTCGTAATGTAGAATGGACATGGAATTAAGAGGCTCATGGGGCTTGACGTTGAGGGGGCGCAGGAGTTCACCTGTCTGCACTATATTTCCTCGCACGCGACTCCGGCGCCCGAATTATCGAAGAACCACAGGATACAAGTTATGCCCTTTGCGAATTAAAGATAACCTTCTGATCGTCTTGTCTACGAAAAAGGAATCTATAAGTATCGCAACTATGAATATCAGCTGGGCGAGAGTCTCAATCCTGGGCTCAGACCCCTCCTCGAACGCTGGAGGGCTGGGGGCATGCTTAAACAATGCAAATAGGACGGGCAAAAACAGGGAAACGGTGTTTCCAGTGGTCCGGAGGCGTGAGAAACGCGTAAGAACCTGCCCTGGGAGGGGGGGAACCACAGCTGGTATCGCTGCTTATACCCTGGAGGCTGAGAAAAAAAGGTATGGAATCCGCTACAGGTAGGGCGATGCGTCCTATTAGCAGTCTCGAGTGGACAATTAGATTACCAATGGCCCGATTGATCAGTAGCTATTCCGATTGAAATGATAAAGGCCCACACCTCGGGACAGCAGACACGGCCAGAAAGAACCTCCTACGGGACTTCCCCCTCCCCCTGTCGGCCAACTACGTGTGCGGAATCTTTCCGTACCAATTGGCTTCCCGCGCCGAAATCATGATGGAGCACAGCCGCCTTGTGGAGCCGGAGAAGGCCCACGGGTTAAGTTTTGAACCCTTCTTTCCCAGGAAGTAAGCCCAGAAGAAGCAATGAAGGTTCTGGAGAAGATAACGTATCGTATAACTTGTGAAGCAGGCCGCGGGTAATACAGAGGTATGGCAAGCGTTAGCCGGAATATTGTACAAGCGTCTGTGTTTGGTAGGTGGATTGATAGTCCGCCCTCCGTCCACATCGATTTCCACAGGGCTAAACCTCAGACAGGACAGCCCCCCGTCCCCTCACCCTCCCTGCCCTGTTCCACCACCCCCGGCCTTGCGACAAACTCACCAAGCTCGCGGAGTCACGGTTAGGTGGAATGAGGGAGGGAACTTGTCGGTAGAGCCAGTGAAATGAGTAGGAGACCGGAAAAGAACACCCAAAACGGCGGAAGCCGGTGGGATTATTGCATCCTTCTGCTGCGGCCATATGACACTGAGATACGCACCAATCTAGGAGTGACAGTAATGGAATTAGATCCTGTAGTGCTACGACAGTAAATGTATAAAGTTATATCTAGGCGTTGTACGTATTGACCCGTTCTCGCAGTGTTGTACCCGCCGCTAACGACCCGATAAGGTTATTATCCCCACCTGTGGGCAGTGTTCGGCAATGAATGAACCCCACTCAAAGGATATTGACGGTGCGTGGAAGCACAAGTGGTCCGGAAGCACTGTCAGGCATGTGGTTTAAATTCCGGATGCCAAACAGACGAATGAAAACCCCCTTTAACTGGGCCTGACATGCCTCGGTGAATCCTCTTGAAAGAGTAGGCCCCCCCGGTTGCTCTTCGGGACTCGCGGATAGTAGGTGGTGCATGGCGTCATCAGCCTAGTGACCGTACATGGTGTCTGGGGTTAAGCCCTCATCGAACAAGAAGCGCTAACCCTCGTGTTTGTTTCCCTTACATTGAGTTCAGCATCCTGCAACCATCGTCTCACCGCGTGAGTACTGCAGATAGACAAGGTGAGGTGGATTGACGACAAGGTCACTCATGCCAGTTGACCCTGTAGACGGGTGACACAGTGCTACCAATGGCGGGCAAAAAGGTTCGTCGATCCCGCGAGGCGTGAGTAACCCAAAAAACCCGTCTCAGTTTGGGATCTGCAGATGCAACTCGCCTTCATTAAAGCACGGCACGCTAGTAATCGCCCCCCGGTAAGAATACGGCGAGTTCTATGTCGTACTCGGGCCCTTGGAACCCACCCGCCACGTCACACTATGGGGAGCTGGCCATGCCCGAAGTAGTTATCCTTAACCGCAACGGAGGGGGCCGAAGGCAGGTCTAGTGATTGGAGTGAAGTCGCAACCAAGGTGGTTAGCCCCGTCAACGGGCTCATGGTGCGGCCTGGATAAAATTCCCTTTTCAGCCGCGAGAGACGACCTACAGTTTGTGGGGTATATTTTTGTTGACATCTGCCTCCCTACCTCACCCCCCCAAAAAAAAGAATTGGGAGCTCGAGATAAGTCTAGTTTCTCCGTTTTAATACTTGGAGATGGAATCTCTTCTTTCTTGACGGTGAAGTGACAGTAAATAAGACAAAACGCATCATCGAGACTTATTTTCCCCATAGGGGCGGGAATCAAGTTGTTGGATAGGGTACCCCCTTCTTTAACGTCCCTTAATGTCTCCCCCCCCCCGGGTCGGCCCGAACCATTTGGGGGCGGAAAAAAAAGGGAACGAGAGGGATGGGGGGTTCGCTCGCTTTTGGACATACGTCGGGCCCCCACCTGGGCTGGAGGACTCGTTACGAGGTTACTATCTCAGCTAAGTCGGCCCTTCGCAGCTGCGCACTTGATTAATTGCGTTGTTTATGCCCTTGGGCTCGTTGAGTGGACCGCCATTCCTTCTCACCAGCACACCATGGCATTACGCTTCACCACACGCGTGTTTTTATCATCGATGAGACACCTCGACCCTGACGAGGGGACCCCCCTAATCTCAAAACGGTCCACCAATTGTTCATGGCAGTACCTACCCTCCACTCGTTTTCGAAACGGCCGGGGGTTTTGAAAAACCTCAAAACCTCATCCTGAGGAGGATACATGGCGGGTCAAGGCCAATTTTCCTGGCAACTTCCCCCCCAGCGGCACCAACCGTGAGCTGGCTGGTCCGAGCCCAGAGACCCCAACATGCCGAGTTATGATTCCCCAACTCGTGTAGCGAATATCTTCGGCGCGGATCCGGGAGGATCCGCCGGGCCGCGGAATTTCCCCACACGTCCCCCTCCCGCTTCCACTCCAATCGATTTGGAGAAATCCATACCACATCCTCATTCTATCAGTGCTATTCCACTCTATGGAACAGCCCCCTATCTACCCGAGCCCAGGACCCTGAGGTTCCGGCCATCAAATGGGCGCAAAATACAACTATGGAGCACCCAAACAAGCATCTTCACAAACTACAAATTTAGGTAAATACGAGATACAACACTCGTTCCATTCTGGGGTGACCGCCGACCAGGGATCGTATCATTCGAGCAATTTTTCTTTTTTCTTTTGACTCGAAAGCGATACATGTTTTAAAGCCAGGTTTGGACAAAGCGCATCGTATAAGGACCCTCTTTATAGTTTTAGCGGCTTCTCGGCCTAGGAGGTCTCTTTACCCACGCCTTTCTTTTTTCTTTCTTATCGGAGTTAGTTATTCCTCCAAACAAGCACCCTTGCTCAGTGGTAAAGACACGAAGAAGTGGGGGAAAACAGTCACCACTTTGCGTGACGAGCGCAGTTACACTGGAGAGTTTTGTGTATGCTGCGTTTAAGGAAGGAACCGAACCGTTCACGCCTTAACAGGAAGTTATGAGTCTCTCCATGGTTGCCGACCGTAGGTTATGTGATTTGATTACTTATACGTGCGATCGTGCCCCCCCCGGTTCTCTTAGTTTCAAGTCCCAGGAGCTCTCTGGACCCACAGCTCGCGCCAAAGCAATACATTTAGAATAGAAGAACCGCATTGACTAATAAGCATTGCTAAACTTGGCTCGGGGCCGGCGATATAGTCAGTTGGTAGTAGAGCTCAGCGATTGCAATTGCCCGGTCGTTGTCAGATGACCGGGTGTGGATTTTAATTTGTCCGGCCGGACGCCCCCCCTCGGTTAACATAGTATCTGTAACTTGAACCGGTGGATCACGGTTACTACAGTAAGGAAGAGGAAAAAACGCTTGCCAATGGAAGACTCTACTGAGACCACCCAATGGTCTGTCTAAGCAAAGTAGCAGGATGGAAGGATGGCAGTTTACCCCCGGTCCGATCTAGTCATGGCCATCGTAAATGGAGGGTAGTTGGAGTCGAAGGCTCTCCCAGGGTTGTGCCTCATCATGATTGGACTCTTGCTGGGACCGAATGGCAAGAGCGACTTTAAGTTCGGCCCTTGCGCAAAAGCATTGGCCACTATCTCGCTTTAAACACACCCTTTAAGGAATGCGGCAAACGAAACTGGCAAGGAAAAAATCCATGGATCTCCCGGCCACCCCTATCATCTCCACCCCCGTAGGGGGACACCTACGAGCATCCTACCCCCAAGCACGCCTTCGCATCTCGGCTGCCCGCCCGTCAACCTGACCCGACAATGAAACCCTATTAAATAAGTGGGTACGCCATCTAGCATGTCCTTACCCTCCTCAGGTTGGGCCCAGTCAGGGTCGCGACCGCGCAAAGGCGCAATGACCCACTCACCCATTTCTTAAAACAGCATTCTTTAAGACCAAAAGTCGGGCGAAGGGCCGGGGGAAAGCCCTCCGTCTAGCGGTTCCGCCTGTCCACTTCTAGTTGATCCTTCGGCAACACACGCCAAGCCTAGTTAGACACTGGGATTCAAAACCTCAGCACATTTTGAGTTCATGATTTTGAGAAGAGGTGCCCCTCATTTGGAGAGCCATCAGTACGCATGGATAGTTGTCAAGATCGGTGAGGGGGGGGGAAGTTATGGCCCTTCCCTATCCTTCTTATCCCCGTTGGACCTCTATCCTCCCCCCCGGGAGAATCAGTCAGGGCGGGAATGAGATGGCAGCAGTGGCTTTCCGGCACCTCAACTCCGTCCCGGGGGAGATTCCTTTCTCACTTTCGGCCCCTGGCCCCCTCGACCCCCCCAGGCCCCCACTGCCCTGCCCTCCGCCTCGTGCCAGCGGTTCGTCCTCCCAGGCCCTTCAGCTTATCTCCCCCCATACAAACAACTTTCGGTTTGTTTTTTGAATCTTGCAAGACCCCGACCTCACACTCCTATCAAGAGTCTGTACTCGCAGTTTTCCCTCTTTCTTTAGCAACTAATTAACCCTTAAGCACTGTACCTTTAACCTGCTTTTGATTTCGCCCCCCGGCCCCCCCCCCGCCCCCCACCCCGGTCCCCCGCTCCCCCCACGCCCGGTGCTCTAGAGTCTCATGATTCCCTATCCCTATTATTATAGGCCGATCTGAGAAGATCAATCACATATAGCAGCACCTTAGAGCTGGACCATAGCCTCGACTTACATCAGTGCACCCCGGGGACATGTCGGCTTGAACGAGTCTTCACGTTCCCTGTTTTGTAGGTATATCTTTTTTTGTGCCTCCCTTTTTTGTTTGTTAAACCGAGGCAACACGGCGTGCTGCGGAGAGTCGTACTAGGCACACCAGTAGACCCGAGTTTTGACCTTTACGGAAAGCGTAGTACATCCACGAAATGCTCGGGGGAGAGCCTTGTGAAAATAAGCCACTTGATCCGGCTTCCCGAATAGGGACACCTAAAAACAAAATCTCTTATGAATCCATGGCGGGCAGGCAAGAGGACAAAACCTGCGAACTGAAACATCTTAGTAGCCAGAGGAAAAGAAAGACCAAAAAGCGGTTCCGTCCCGTAGCGCGCGCCGACCCGCGATTACCATTGGCGGAGAAGACTAACACCGTGAATTGAAAAGGGGGTTGTGGGAGAGCAATACAAGCGTCGTGCTGCTAGGCGCCTGAGTAGACGCACCATAGTGCGCAAACTGTCCAGTAGCGACAACATCACTAGCTTACGCTCTTACCTGAGTTTGATGGGCGCCTCGTGGACATCCGTGTGAATCTGCAAGGCACACCTTGACAAGGCTAAATACTCTTGGGGGACCGAGTAGCGATGTGTGACCGTGCGCCCGGCACAGGGTGAAAGAAAACCCCCCATCGGGGAGTGATTGAAATAGAACATGAAAACGTAAGATTCCCAAGCCCCGCGTCGGAGGACCCAGGCTTGACAGCGTTCCTTGTTTGCAAGCCATGAGCCGGCGAAGCATAGGAAGTTGGACCTTGGTTAACGGTACAATAGCAGCCGGCGCGTAGCGAAACGCCGAGTCTTTCATCAGGGCCCATATTTGTTTGCCACTGATTATGGTCCACGAACCTGGGCTGATCTCATCCATGATACACAGGAATGTCGACGCTTGAGGTCGAAAATAAGTGGAGGGTACGACCACCCCGAATGCATGTGAAGCCAATCACAGCGCGATGTTGTTCGTGGGTAGCGGAAGAAACAACTGCAATTTGAAACCAGAGATAGCTGGTTCTCCCGCAATGCGTTGAGTGAGCCGCAGTTGAGTGGACATGCTAAGGGTTAAAGCACTGTTTTCGGGTTTGCGGGTTGAGAGATGCCCGGATACCAAATCCATGGAAACGGCCACAACTCTGCAGTGACTAGATATGACCTAAAACAGTACAAAAGGCCCCGTAAGGCGGACTAGTGTCCTGAGACGATGGGGGAGGATAAGCAGCTCTCAGCGTCGGAGGGCCTCCCACCAGCTTTTAAGGCCCCCTAATGACGAGTGTGATAAAGCGACCCCCGGTAGGGCCGTTGCAGAGCACAGCAAGGCGGTTTCCTAGAATCAGTCCCTTTTGAAAGAGTGGTAATAGTCCACCGGATCGAGCGCTTTGCGACGAAGATGAACAGGGCATATAAGCGGTTGCGAATGCTGTGGGGATGTAAAAATACATCAGTAGGGGAGCGTTTCGCATTAGCAGATACTCCTCCCCCGCCGGCGACCGCCGGTGGTGGAGGACAGGAAGCGGGAGCAACGAGGAGAATGTGTCTGAGTAACGCAAGCATTGGTGAGAATCCCATTTGCCCCAAAAAAATACAGCGGTCCCTACGCAAGAGATTCGTCTAAGCCTGAGGGGAGTCAGGCGCCTAAGATCAGGCCGACGAAAAGGCGTAGTTCCGAGCGGACAACGTCCCCGTTGAATTATTCCCTGTACTCACCCCTTGTTGAGTCCTTGAGGACAGGGAGGAGGCTAGCGGCCGTTTAGCCGGAAAGATGGTTATACGGGTTCAAACGCATAACACCGTTATGGGTTCCCCTACCCCTCGTCCCCACTACTTTTTCACGGGTGATGGTAAGGAGGGTGTCTAGAGAAGAGAAAATGCCTCGAGACAAATGTTCTGCAATACCAGACGCTCTGGCGCTGACAGTAACCCATAGCCATACTCCCAGGAAAAGCCCCCCCTCGGGAACGACGTTACAGATAGAGGGTACCTTGTACCCGAAAAACCCCACAGGTGGTAGGCTAGCGAATAACACTTGGGGCGCGGAGAAATTTCTCTAAGGGAACTCGGAGGAAAACTAGCCCTAGTAACTTTCGGACAGCGGAGCAGGCCTGGGTGCTCTCAAAAAGGGCGCCCCTTGCGTCGCTTTCCCCGTGGACCAGGACCCCGCGGCGGCGGACGTTTACAAAACAACACAGCTGGTCTCCAAAAAGTTGTAAAGACAATTGTATGACAAAAGGGGCTGACTCCAGCCCAGTTCCGGGAGGTCAAGGAAGTCGTGACCCTCGTGACAGAGAGCCGGTAGACCGAAGCCCCCGGCGAATGGCGGCCGTAACTATAACGATCCTGGGTCGCGCATTCACTTGTCGGGTAATTTCCACGTAACGAAAGGTTAGTACAACGATATGGACATGTTAGGATGAGGGCTCGAGTTGAAATAGACATGTCTGTGAAGATGCGGACTACTGCACATTGAAGAAAGACACAATGAAGCTAGTCATCTGTTCCCTCTCCTTGGGTGGGCATTGGCTTTGGGCCCTTTCCTCGCGCATCTTAGGTGGAGGGTGAAGAAGTCCTCTTACCCCGAGCGGGCCCCCGAGCCTCAGTGATACACCACTCTGCGAGGGCTAGAATTGTAACCCTGTATCAGGACTACCTGGGGGCCAGGGACAGTCTACAGGTAGACGTTACGATGGAGGCGTAAGGCCTCCCAAAAGGTAACGAGGCGTGCAAGTTTATAGGGACATCAAGGGTTACAAGGCAGATAGGGCAGCTTGAAAGCAATAGCACCCACTCGTCGCGTAGGACGAAAATACGGCATTAGTGATCCGACCCTGCGTGCCAAGGGAAGGGTCAGTTAACAACGGACTAAAATTTACTCTAGGGACTAATCAGCGTTGATCTTCCCCAAAGCAGATCACACTCGAAGGGAATGGTTTGGCACTCGACAGCGGCTTCTCACCACCGGGGCTTTGCTAGGTATGTCCAAGGGTGGGTTGTTCTTCCACCCACATTAAAGCGGTACGTGAGGGGTTCAGACCGTAGCTGAGACCGTTCGGTCCATCGCTCGGTGTCCGGGCGTTGAGGCATTGATAGGGACCCTTTCCTAGTACGAGAGGACCAGGAACGGACGCCAACTCTGGCCGCTTTCTGTACCAGTAATCGTGCCACGGTTAAACGGTGGGTAGCAAAGTGCGCAAGCGGATAATTCGTCTGAAAGTCATTAAGTAGTAAGGCTCACGCCAGACTGAGTGCGCTCATTTTTCCCGACTTCCCCCAGAGGGGTAGCACAGTTGAACAGCCGAGTGTTCTCTTCCCCTGCGCGGGATGGCGGCCAGAAAATTTTTTGAGAATAAAGAGAAAGGTACGGTCAGACGACGTCGTTATCAATTACGATAGGTTCTCCAAGGGCAAGTGCCAGTGATGGATGCAGCTGAGGCATCCGCACAGACGGTGGTAGACCTTGAACCTTGGTTCCTACTATGACTGATAACAATTGCCGATCAGGCATCGCAATACTGTTTCATTGTTCAAATCTTGACAACATGAACAAAATCATTATCTCAACTCTTTGACAACATGGAAAAACCAAAAAGCTCTACCCCTCCCTTTTTTATCTATCAAAGGATGGAAGGGCCAGAGGCCTTTGGTGTCCCTCCAGTAAGATTGGGGCCCTCACAATCACTAGCCAAATCTGCTTTCTATCATGCCTTCTTCGTTCATGGTAAAATATTCAGGTGTCTAGGCGAAATAGGAACCACACACAAGCCATCCAGAACTTGGTGTTAGTAAACGTCTATACGGTGCGCTAAGTAGTGGGGAGGTCATGGGGGAAAAATAGCTCGACGCCACGATGATAAAAATCCTTCAACACCTCTCCATTCTTATTACTCTTTCCATTGTGAAAACGAAAAAAATAAAATTAAAAAGAAAAAGCGTCGTTTTCATTACAACACAGCATAATTGGTACATCCCTGTCTCTCCCACTGCACACTCACAGAAAGCACCCTTCTTATAGACTTTAGGATCAACGCGCTTCACACTCGTCATAACCCGAAAAGGCTGGGAGAGGAAAGGTTCTTTTTTTTAGGGTTTACTCCCGGGACCATAAACCAGTGCGGTGGAGATCGGGGTGGGGCTGTAGCTAGAGGATTAGAGCGCCCCCGTGGCTTCACCGGAACACACGGTTCCGTGTAGGGTTAGAATCACCTCCTGCGCACAACAACCGGGCCCAAAAGGGACGTACCTTTCCCTCGTGGGTCGGTAGGAAAATCATGATCGGGATAGCAAACCAAAAGCGATGGAACCTGGTGGTGTGGGTCTTTTGCGAAAGTGGACCATGGCTTTTTTATCTTTTTATTTATCCTTGACTAGGCCCCGGAAGGGAACATCATCTTCACACAAGTATGCCTACGTCAGCGTTATTTTTCTTCGTTTTTACGCCGTAACCCTCTTCCCAGCAGCTTGGGCAGAATGCAGAGCCAAGTATTAGTAGCATAAAAAAAAAAATCCTTCCTCGTCATTAATATCTTTTGATCGCGGCGGCAATTGTGAACTCTCGGGAGCATCGATGCATGCATCAAAGATGCAGTGCTCAGTAATCTGAGACTTTTAATGGCTTGTTGTTGTAATAGCCAAGGGCCTATGGAACAAAGGATTAGCTAGGACTAGACCGAGGTATTGATGGTGATTTCTAATCCGCGAAGAACAGAAGGTGATACGATGAGATAGAAGCAATAGAAAACAAAAGACAGGGGGGAGAGGAACGGCACTTTATTTCTCTCCCGTCACGCCCCCTCTCCTTCTTTCTCCCCTACCCTACCCGCCTCCCCTTTCTACCCCACGCTCCCCCCCCCCCTCCCCTTCGTTCCCCCCACCACACCCACCCCCCCCTTTTATTTGTGTTGGCGTGTACGTTGCCTCCCCCGTCCTCACCCCACCCCCCCCACCCTTCCTCACCGCGTCAGTCCCCACCCCCCCTGCCCCCCTGTAAGGTGCTATCCTCCCCCACTCCTGTTTCCCTGTTTTCTCCCCCACCGGTACCTACCTTAACGGGACAAGCAAGACCCTTATCTTTTCTGAATAAAGAATTCACCTTATATCCTCAAATATCCCCCAAGGAGGCAGTTAAAACCTAGACAATTTCGCTTAACAGTCCGAGCTCCCCGACTCTACCCATCTGAGCTATCTGAGGGAAACAGGATATTCGAATCATATTTAAGGTTCATGCCTGGTCCACAACCCGGAACCAATATTAGCTCGAAGCTTCTTCGTAACTCCCGGAACATCATTCGGAGTGGATCCCTTACATGCTCTGTCAGAGGGAACCCTCAACAGTGTCTCATTTCATTATATTCCATCCATCATCCCAATTCAATTAAATTGTAATATCCCTTTT